>ML863323.1:1437-23050 GCA_009831015.1 Picea engelmannii
CATGAGGCTACGTGCCCATTCCCCAAATTTCCATTTTTTATGAAAATGTTTAATAAAACATTTTATTAATTTTTTAATATTTTTGGAATTTTGTGCAAGTCAAAGTTTGACTTTGACTTTGACTCTGCTGCAGCTATCTCAGCCCAAAAATGTTGACTGGAGAGACGGAGTCGGAATCGGACGCAAGTCACATCGTTGGAAAGTTCTTTATGAGGAGATCAGGAATATGTCCTCATCAACTTGAGATAATGCCACCTTAGCCTTCAAATTCGGCCCGAAACAGTGGCCACTTAAAGACCCCTGACTTGCTGGTGGGTCCACATGACACCTAATCTTGCGAAAGGTGTCAAATCGTCATACAATATCCAATCGAGGTAAATGAAGTACCGTTGGAAAGGTATCGATGAGTACTTCGACGAGGTGACAATATAATTTTGTGCCAGGGTCATTTATGACTGTATTAGCTGTTATGAAACCCTGTCATGTGAGTTGGTGGACCCCTTTTTGCCTAAAATTATTGGCCAACTTGTGAGAGCTATAACCATGCCATATGGAGTCGGAATGAGGAAAATAAGATGTCATTGGAAAGGTGTCTAAGTCTATTACAGCGTGACATCACTGAATATCTGATTTATAACACTTTACCGACTAATTTTAAATCATGAAGCACTGCAACCAATTTGATGTCCAAAAGTGGTCATAAACTTGCGAAGGTTCGTTCTTACCAACCGGGGGTCGAAACCAAGCATGGGATATACCGTTGGAAAGGTATCACACTTCCCTACACCATGTATGGGTTTGATTTTCCCTTTGATACCATAATCTAAACAGAATCAGACCAGGAAGCCACAGATATTGGTTTTATCCATTCAGGTGACGTTAACTTTGAGTGCCTCATATGGGTCATACTGACTCGGAATCAAGCTCATGATAGCTCGTTGAAAAGATTGTCCTGATCCCTACCACTTGGATGTGTTGTATTCCCTGAATCGAACAGCCTTGACATGAGGAATAAATGTCATGGGAAGGTCCACAAATCCCTGAAAGCAACCAACTGATACTCTTTCAAGGGCATAGGCCATAGTAACTATGACCCCCGCCTCTGTCTTTGACTGGAACCATAGCATCAAGGGGCGTTTATGGAAAAGTAATTGTGTAAAACACCATGTTGAGACCAGCGCATATTTTTGGGTCAACAGCCAGGTAAGCATGTGTGGTGCAATTTAGGGTTGTAACAGCTTCCCCAAAATTTCCCAAGTGTCTTCTGTCATAATATTCACTTGTGTCTCTTCATCCAAGACATAGTATATGTCAAAGTCTCTTATTATTTCACTTATACACTGTTTTACTTTCAAGATCTCTGGTAAACTGACATCTTTGTGATCATCCATCATTTCTTTCAACTGTTCTAATGTAGTCTGAACTTTCTCTAATTCTTTCCCTTGATGATTCTTTAACATGCTTTTATTCCATTGACTTCCTTCATAGTTTTCTTGTATCATGTTCATTTGTTCAACTTTAGCAATCATTCTTGGAAAATTCTCAACTTCATGACCAACAATTTTACAACAAAGACAAATAGGGCCTGTACCAGGGAATTCCTTAGCAAGATGTCCCGGTCTTCTGTAGTTATAACATAGTGTCAACCCTCTCTTTCTTTTAAAATTTTTCCCACCCTCTCCTGTACTGCACACTAGGGTCATAGTCCTGGTCCTGCAATCTGCAAATTTTTTTTCTAGGTTCCTTCATCCAATTATTAGTCCAACGATTCTTTCTATGCATAGGAATAACATATCTTTATTTATTTCTATCAAATTTATTCATACCAACACTTTCTTCCAACTGCACCCTATCTTTCAGACTAGGACAAAATCTATTAAACATACTTAAATTCATGCTTTCGATTTTTTTTTTCTCTTTATCTTACTCTTATCAAAGCACAAAGCTTTACCTCTTTCAAGATCTTACCTCTTTTCTTCAGATTGGGTTTCTTTCTTAGGATAGAGCTTCGCAAGTCAAGTAGAGTATTGCGCACTACAACGACAGATCTAGGCACATAACTTCTCTTTTCTTTACTTTAGTTCCCAACAATCACAGTTTCAGGTTCGATCAACATAACCATTTGTTGGCACAGGTGAAGACCCAGGGTTCAATGCTTCAACAACGCACCAACAAAACCCTAACTACCGACCCTTTCGACAACACCTGTGAAGCAGGCGAAGTCTCACCTGAGGTAGAGGGAGGGGGGGTTACAGGACTCAGGTATCTGTAACCAAGCTGGGACATAGATCTGTGATTACAATTACTTCGCAGAGTACTTAAGAACTACACGCATTAGTTTATCAACTTTATTCACATCGCAGAACAAACCCTAAGAATAGATCGACACAATAACACTAACAAAATACACATCGCACTTAGCATCATAAGTTAGATATAGCACATTCAACATAAATAAATCACTAAGAATTCATAGATCTATCTATCATACATAACAATCAATGCATTAAGCAGACCCACAATATAAACATCATAGCACAAAGAAAACCATCAACACATGATATACATGGTTCACCCCTGTGTGGGGCTACGTCCACCAACGACTTCTTCTTATTTATTAGGCTTCAATATCTTACATTCATTTCCTCCTGTGCACTAAGCCACAGAGCCAAGCTTCGCACTGGACAGGTGATTTGCGCACTAAGCACCAAATCCACCTTCCCAAAATCAGGTGAAGGCATCGAGACAACTCCTCTATCAAGCACAGATCCTTACATACATAGTCTGTTGCACTAAGCAACCCAAAACTACTTGCACTTAGCCTTGAAAACTATCGACTCTTACATCACTTACTACTTCTACCTTACAATCTTACTTATTTATACTTTTACATTTCCTTACAAAAAGGCCTAAACATGGGTAAACCCATGGGCCGACATCCCATAACCCATTACAAAAACCCTAATGAACCCCTTCCTGAGTCCACATAGCCTGCAAAACAAGTGAGATCCATGATCTTAGCTCCGCTTCGATGCTCCTTCCTCGATCACTGCGTCAAAGTCCAAAAAGTGGTCAAACCTGACCAAGATTTCCTCAAAAAGTGGTCGAGGGCCAACAATATTTGTACATATAGATCACTCTGCCATTATATTTCTCATGAATACTCCCATTACCAATGGCCAAGTAACTAGGTGGCTCCTGTTATTTCAAGAGTTCAATATCACCGTCCTTGACCGACCTGAAAAAGAGAACTTAGTAGTTGATTTTATTTCACGCATTAATCATGAGGGTTATAATATTCCTGTTGATGATAGTTTTCCAGATGAATATCTCTTTTCCCTCTCCGTAAATAACCCATGGTTTGCAGACATGGAAAATTATTTGGCTACTAGAAAGTTACCAGCTCATTTGTCACCTCATGAAAAGCGTCGAATTATCAGGAAAAGTGATAACTACTGGTGGGTTCGCCATGACCTTTTTCGTACTGGACCAGTCTTGATTGCTGATAGATGTGTCCGAGAAAATAAGATACCAGAAATCCTATGAAGTTGTCACGATGTACCATGTGGTGGCCATTTTTCCTAAAAACGTACAACATATAAGGTTTTACATTCAGGTTACTATTGGCCTAGCATTTTCAATGATGCTGCCAAATATGTGAGAAGTTGTGATAGCTGTCAAAGGATAGGAAGACCCACATCAGCTGATGAAATTCCCTTACATGCCCAAGTTATGATAGAAAATTTTGAGAAACGGGCCCTTGATTTTGTAGGACCAATGTCACCCATGTCTCGTAAGAAGAATTATATTTTGGTTTGTACAGATTATGTCACCAGGGGGGTAGAGGAAAAAGCCTTATTTAGGGCTATAGAAAAATCTGTTGTTGAATTCATTTATGAAGACATATTTACCCACTTTGGTGTTCTTCACGAAATTGTTATAGACCAGGGAACACAATTCCCTTCTAAGTTGATGAAGGAATTAATGGAGAAATATGGGATCAAGCATCGTAGGTATTCTCCATATCACCCGCAAGCTAATGGTCAAGTAGAGTCAACAAACAAAGTTTTGGAAAATATCTTAATCAAAACTATCCAATTACACCATAGGGATTGGGCTGATAGACTTCGAGAGGCTTTGTGGGCATATCGTACCACCTGGAGAAACACCACTGGGCATACCCCATACAAACTAGTTTATGGAAAACAAGTAGTTCTACCAATTGAATTCCAAGTAAGGACTTTCCATATTGCTGCAAAATTGGGATTAGACCTAGACGAGGCACAAAAACAACAAGCCCTACAATTGAACGAATTGGATAAGATTATACAAGATGCTATCCAACGAACAATGTTAGTTCAAAACCAGAGGAGCAAGTGGCATGCAAAATTTATTAAGAAGAAACAATTTCAACTTGGTGATTGGGATTTGTTGTTTGATTCCCGATTCAAAATTTTTAAAGGCAAACTTACCACTTGTTGGTTGGGTCCTTATGAGGTAGTTATCGTGTATGCTAATGGGGATGTTAAGATAAAATAAATTGATGATGGACAAGTATCTTTCATAGTGAATGGACATCGACTTAAACTTTACCACAAACACATTTCCAAAGAGGATTTTCTATAGTTCATGTCAACCAACAAGGCATTGGCCTTAGTGGATGGGGAAGTTTCTTCTCCCTCCCCCTGTTCTTGAAACTTTTTTTGAATTCTGATTGTACATATGTAAATAATTTAAAGTGTGTTTTTGTTGATAAACAATTTTAGAGGTCTTTGCATGTATTTATTTCACCACAAGTGGACAACTTCAAGGAGACAAAAAGGGAAGTATTTTACTTCGGGAGAAGATGTTTCTATATTTGAACTTTGTTGTATGCTTAAGCATCAATTGAATAATGACTTTTTATTATGCTTAGAAATTGCTTGCTGTAATTTTTTTTACAAGATTTCAATCTTCCTTCCTCTTAAGGCATCTTTAATGGCAGTTGCTCATAACCTCCACCACTAGAGGATATAAGGAAGTGGCACCTTGTCTTATCAAACCTAGAGGTTACTCATACAATTTACCTAAGAACCTTGAGTGGATGAGTAAAGTATATTTATGAAAGAGTAACAAGAAGGTCTAATTAGCGGTTAGCCATGGAAACATCAATATAACTTTAAAAAAAAGAAGAAAGGCAGTAGGGATTGAAGATACCTTTCTATTCTTTTCCAATGGTACCATCCACTACACACTAAAAATGCTTGATCATACCATATCTTTATATAGGATACATCCACTTAAGTATCCCTTACATAAGGACAATCTATAAGGAATACATAAAGAAGATTCATCCTCTAACATAAATACCATCCCAGTCCTAAATAAATTTTTTTAGAGCTTCCTCCCCATATTCTTGCAAAAATAAATCTTTATACAAAAATATTAAAAGATGGTGGACCAGTCTTTGCTGTAAAAGGGTGTAAGAGGCTAACGTGTTGGGACACTGAAAAGTTTTGCTGGCAGTGGGTACCGACCAATGGTATGACTAGGTAAACCCGTCAGAGTACTGAACATGCTTGCTGGAAGCAGGGCATTCTACCTACCGAGGGTGATGATCTGACAAACAATAAATAAAATTCCTAAATCTTAAAACTTGTCATGATGTATGACATTACTTGTAGGCAAAGCTGAAAAGAAGTATGCATGGTTAAGAAAAGGTAAATGAACTCCATCACTCCACCATTGGGAAATAATTTTAAGACAATCCTAAGACTCTCTTGCCTACCTCTTCTTAACTATATGTAGGATGTTCTGTCCTAGAGGTGGGGCCATATTTTAACCATCTCATCAGACTAATGTGTGAAATTTATCTCGACACCTAGAAAACTATAAATCTTAGGCTATTGGGAGAATTGACTGGTTCCCTATATATTTGATTGTGAGGTGTCAAAATACTTAGGAGTGGGGGAGGGGTTTCCTGAGCTGACAAATGATAAACACTACCATCTATATTACAATCCATGAGAAGAGGAAGTAGAATCTTTGTCAAAAATTCTATCATATTGTTTTTACGACATCCTGGGCTATTATATCAACAATTGTTTATATTAGTATGCTAAATTCTATACTACTGACATCACTGTGTGTGTTATAATCCTGCTATGCATTTTTATGTTTATATAATGGAATACTGCTTAACTGGTTCCTTGTGACAATTACAGATCAATAACAAACTGCTAAATGCTCACTATCATCTATATTACACGCCTATAAAAAAGAAACAAGTTGTTTTATATTACTACAGATCGATGATAAGGTAATCGACAATGGATAATCCTATTCACACTCATCCTATCCATGCTCCATGCTCCTGTTCACCATGAATTCTAAAAATTGTCCAAGATGAGTGCTAAGGGTGAACGTCCATTATGATGGAGATAATTTCCACTTACACAGGAGGATCAGATGGAGTGCTATTTGGAGGACCGGATGGAGTGCCATCTGGAAGACCGGATTAAGTGCCATATGGAGGATGGAGTGAGGTATGTATATACTATAAATGATCATGATTGCATGCAGGAACTATCGTTCAAATTAATTACACCCGTTGCAATGGTAAGTTAAGATGGGTTGAATGGTATATTTTTCAAAATTCATGTTGGTAATCGAATTAAAACTTTTAAATGCATTTTTATGATCAAATGTACAATTCGAAGACTTGGACATTGATATAATTCTCACATGATTTCATTTTCCTCCAAAGTACACACCATTCAAAATTCAAACACAACACAATTATAGTCGCACATGGCGATTGTGTATGATGAATTCACCCACGAATTCAACTGTTTCCACCACAATTGTATTAAAAATAGGGTGCTCTGCCCCAATTTCCATTTCACTCATTGTTGGCATAGGGGTAGACCCAGGGTTCAACTCTAACATCACACCAGCAAGCCCTAACTAATGCCCCTTTCGGCAACACTTGTGAAGCAAATTCAATCTCACTCGAAGTAACGATAGGGGGTTGCAGGACACAAGTGTCTACAACCAGAGGAAATGGAAGTGTATTAAAAGGAGAAACACACAAAGATCTAGTTATTATTTATCTCCTTTAGGCCTACTGAGCGAGCTATGTCTCAGATCTAACACAATGATGCAAATAGCATAATAACAGAAAGAAAAAGAACACAACATCAATCACACAGAACAACAATATATACATAGTTCACCCTCTCCCTAGGGCTACGTCCACAAAAATATGTTTCTTGATATTATGTGAAAGCATACAGTTCTATCTGTGCACTTAGCTTGCAAATATATCTCTCTTTCTCTCTTCTCTATATCCCCTCCTTGTGCACCCAACTGCAGGGTTGATCTTCGCACCCAACTGAAGATCTTACAATACAAACCCTCTATTGCTCTCAAAACAACAATCACAACTCTCAACAATCAACACTGATGAAATCTCCTCGAACGAACAATGAATAACCAGAACCAACCCATCCTAGTTCCTCTAGACCTTTATTTATACATTACAATGACAAATGTCTAGGTGTCAAAACCCTAGGTCTCAAAACCTAGGTCAACTTGACCCACATTTTTAGGGCTTCGCCAGCCTGTCATTCCTTCTTTCCCACGAGGTGCTCCAAAGCACTCGTTGACGTGTTCTTCCTCTTGCTGAGTTTTCCACGATCTATCTTCCTTGCTGATATGTCATCCTCGATCATCTCGTTCAACTACTAGCTTTCCCTTACTTCGCTCGTTCTTTTTTGTTTCTTTAACCACTTCGACCCAATATCAGTCAATGTGCCTTCCGCGCAGTTCGTATTTCTCCTTTCTTCCTTAATATTCACTTTCTTCCATAAACAAGGGCCAACAGGCCCCCAACACTCACCTATGACTTGTCTTGAGGCAATGGAGGTCTAAAACTTCAGTTTCTCTTTGTCTTCAGACTGTGTAGAGTAGCTTGTGCTCTCTATTCTGTTCCTCCCTTCCTTATGTAGATTGTATTTTATGTGTTTGGTACCCAGTTTCAACTGCTCTTGGTACCTAGACCCTTTTTCTTATGCTTTTACTGAGAGCTACGAGGCAACTGGTTGTCGTAGTACAATTTTAACCGACTCCCATTTACCAAACCTTCCTTTCATTCTCCCTTCAAGGTCTTCAATTGCGCAACTCCTCCTTCTGTAACATAGGAAACCTCATATGGCCCAAGCCAATGTGTCCTGAGCTTCCCTGGATGTTTCATGAACTTGCTGTCATATACCAATACCAGATCTCCTTGCTTAAAGGCTTTCTTCTTGATATGTCTGTCATGGTAGGCCTTTTCTCGTTCCTTCTGTACCTATTGGTGAAATCCTGTAATGAATCTGTGTTCTTCCAGTTCTACCAACTACACAATTCTTTGTTTCATAGTGCCTATGTCATCCATATCTGTAAATGATTTAATTATTAAGCTAGGAACTAAATATTCCATAGGTACGACTGCTTCTAGACCATAAACCAACTTAAAGGGAGTCTGCATTGTCAACTTCTTGCAATTGGTTCTATAGGCCCATAATACTACTGGTACTGTCAAATCCCAATCATCCCTGTTCACATTGCAAATCTTTGTCAGTGCTGTCTCCAAGAGCTTATTGAAAGGTTCGATTGTACCATTGGCTTGTGGGTGGTAAGGTGTGCTCTTCTGATGATGAACCTCAAATTCATGAGTCAAGGATTCAATAGTTTTATTAATAAAATGAGTACCTTGATCACTCATAAGGATCTTCAGGCATCCAAACCTTGTTATTATATTTTCAAATATGAATCACGCAGCTGTAGTTGCACTACAGTCCTTGACTGATCTTTCTTCTGTCCATCTGTTCAAATAGTCTGTCACAGTGATGATGTATCTCGCTCCTGTGCACTTCCTGGGTGGTTTAATAGGTCCTATGAAATCAATTGCCCATTTCTCAAATGCCTTTAAAGTTAGTAGAGGTGATAAAGGCATCTCATCTCTTCTGGAACGTTTCCCAACTCTTTGGCATACATCGCAGGCTCTGTAGTATTCCTCAGCATCTTTGTGTAAAGTGGGCCACCAGAGGCCAACTCTAAGAACCTTCTGCACTGTTTCTTTTCCTGCATAGTGTCCTTCTGCGATGCCTTCATGTGCTTCTGCCAGAATCAATGGTCTTTCTGCCTCCATAACACATCTCCTCGGGATCTCATCAGGTCCCATATTATAAAGTTGTCCAGCTATAAGTGAAAAATCTGCAGCTCAAAATACCAACTGTTTCTTCTGGATGATGGTATATTCATGAGGTGCCATTCCTGTTGACAGGAACTGAACTATCTCGGTGAAGTGTTCATCAAACTTTCTGATGGCCAACAACTATGCATCTGGTAGTGTATCCTCCAAACTGGTAGGTTCCTCTTCATGTTCTAACCTAGACAAGTGGTTATGACCCTTGTTCATTCTTCTCAGCTTGACCAAAATCTCAAAATCATATTCTTGAAATAACAATAGCCATCTGCATATTCTTCCCCCCAACACTGGCTTGTTGACTAGGTATTTCAACACAGAGTGATCATTGAACATCTTAAAATGTCCTCCCAACAAGTAGTGTCTAAACTTCTGCAACGCGTACACCATGTATAAACCTTCTCTCTTAGTGGTAGTGTAATTTATCTCAACTGTAGATATCTTCCCGCTAGCAAAGGCTAATGGATGGTCAATATCTCCTTCTCCTGGTTGTTCTAACACTTTTCCTAATGCAATAGATGACGCATCGACATGCACATGGAATTCCTTACTCCAATCCGGGAAAATCAGAATGGGCACAGTGACCATTTTCTGTTTCAGTGTGTCGAAGCTCTGGTGACATTCCTCTGACCATTGGAATTGACAATATTTATTTAATAAATTCTCCTTAGGTGCTGTTATCTGTGCATATCCCTTGATGAAATTTTTGTAGTATCCCTTATGTCCCAACGCAGTGCACAACTATCTTATTGAAGTAGGAGGGGGTAGATCAACAATGATGGAAAACTTGGAAGGATCTACCAACAACCCTTGGTTTCACACAATATGGCCTAGAAACACTCCAAAGGGTGAAAAGAAGATGCACTTCTTCAGGTTTAGGGAAATCTGAAATTGCTTGCACTTATCCAACATTAGTCTTAAACATTCAATATGATTTTGCAATAAGCTAAAAACAGTCCAATCATCAAAATATGCTTCCAGAAATTTATGTAAAAATTCCTTGAATGCTTCGACCACCACCCTAGAAAAGATGGCCGATGCATTTTTCAATCCAAAAGGCATCACTGTGTACTAGTAGGATCCCCATTTTGTTGCAAATGTGGTCTTATGGTGATGTTCCTTAGCAATCCTGATCTGGTGATAACCTGAAAATCCATCTGTGAAGGAGTAAACTTCCTGTCCTCCCACATTATCCAACACTTCGTCAGTAAACGGTGTAGGGAATGGATCATGTAAGCATGCATCATTCAGTTTCCTCAAGTCTACACAGATTTTGATCTCTCCTATCTTCTTATCTTGGACCACCATAGGGATAATCCATTCTGACTCTTCATCAGGTTCTATGATTCCTACTTCCAACATTTTGTCTAATTCAATCTTGACTTTCTGCTTATATTTGGGATTTAGTCTGTAGGTTCTCTTCTTGATTGGACTTGCATTTGGTTTCAAGGGGATATTCATCTCTCCCATGGGCCCTTTAATGCCCTTCATGTTGGTAAACTTGGTTGGAAACAAGTCCTGATACTCATGCACTAGTTTTGTGATCTTGTCGATGGTGGCATCATCCCAATAATCTCCAACGTTTGCGAGCTTAGGTTCTTGCGCTGTTCCAACATTAACTTTCTTGATTTTGATTGGCTGTCCAATAAAAGGTAGTTTGACTCCTGGTCCTTCTATGTCTTGCCTTCCTTCTGTCTCTGCAATGTTCACATTCCTAGGATCATCGTCTTCATCAGCATTGATATTGTAACAACCTTGCAATTTTTGAAGTGCTGTAGTCCATTCATATTCTTCTTTCTCCAAAGGGAGGTTAGGTGATTCCTCAAAGAATTTTTGTCTTACAACTTGTAAAGCTTGATCTACTGAGAGGAACTGAATTTCAAATAAAAATGTAGCTACAAAGTTCTGAGTCATACCGTACCAATATGAAGTAGTGAGGCGCAGTTCTGCTTGAAGATACCAATTAATAGGTGTTGTGTCCAAAGTGCTGATGAATTTATGCATCCAATGCTCTTGGGGGATGCTGCTCTAGGCCTAATCACAACTTCGCACATGGTCCTTCGGACAAATTTGACCTGTGTATCGAAATTCACACCCTTCAGATTTTTCTGAAAAGCGCACTGTCATCAAAGTGTGAGATTGCACACAGTCCGCGATGTTATTCTTATGTGTTCCCCACCATCTTGCTGGTGTTGATTTTAAAGCTTCATCCAGTGCTAACAATTGCTGTTGTACTGGTACAATTTCTTCAAATTATGATAAGAAATTTTCTAAATGATGTAAGCCATCAAATGTGGGCAGATTGCTTTCTTCTGTACCAATCCAACGAACTTCCCTGGTCAATCTAGCACACCTTCTTGTATAAACTTCATACATTTTGTTCTATTATTTCTCTAGTGACTCTTCCATATCTAATGAGCATGCATTGTTACTTCTCTAGCTTAAGTTCCCATCTGCTGTAGGATTAATGTAATCCTACTGTCTTGCTGCCAATTTATATATGTTATCTAGTTCATAAGCACGATCTTCTTCTCTGATGGGTTCTATGTATCTGTGACCTTCATCATGATCCAGAGGTGCAATGACCCTAAGGTCATCGCCTTAAAATGTCATTATTATTTTCTTTAAGTCAACAACAGTGTAATTGTTGAAATCCCAATCAATTCCTAACAACATAGGATAAGGACAACTATCATCAACTATCTCAATCACTTCGAAATCTGCAAATGTCCTTACCCCGTCGATGTCTACAAGGACATGCTCCAGTCTCCCAAAGGGGCTTACTACCTACTGATTAGCCATCCTAAGATTGATAGGGGAATAAATTAACTTAGGTTTTCCCATTAGTGCCCAGGTCTTCTTCGTCATAAAATTGACTTCTGACCCTAAGTCGAGGACCACATAATTTATTCATGATCTCCAATTTGAGAATTAAGGTGTAGTTCCTTATTTGTCCTTCTCTTTTTGGATACTTGATGTACTTCTTTATTCAGTAGAGGAGCTATACTACCTATCTCATACTGTCTGATCAAATTTTGTAGTTCTTGTACATCTCTTTCATCCTTAATCAGATTAATATAAGTACATAAGAATTCCATAAGATTTCTTACCTCTTCTCCTTCTCCAACTGATGGAGACTGATCAAATGCCAAAGGAATTCCACATTCTCTCACTTGTGGTTGTGCCTTTGATGAAGAAGCTTGATCTCTTCCAAATTATTTTCTTGCCTCTTCAAATGTCTTTTTTTCTTCCCTCAGATCAAACACTTGTGTCTTCTTTGCAACTCTTCTAACCCTTGATTCTTTTGTAGTCTTTTCTGGGGTCACTCTGTCTTCTCCTGTAACAACTCCTCCTCTAGTGATAAAAGAGACTCTGGGATCCTCTCTGTGAGGTTCTGCTGAGATTAGTTGTACTTGCTGGTTTCCTCCTCATCTCTCCCGAAGCTTGGCTAACAACACAGGGAGATCTTCATTGACATGTTCAAATGATTTACAGTAGATTCAAGTGGTACAAGGGTTCTGACAGTCCCTTTCCAAGTACCCTTGCTATGAGAAGTTATAACAAATGATCTGACCTTGACCTCGACCCATGCCTCCCCCTCGTCCTCTTCTTATGAATCCACCACGAGGGTTGAAGTATCTTCTTCCAAGAGACTTAAGCTGCGTAGCATTTCCTTCTTGTTGTACTTCTCCTTGAATCCTATATGTATCTCTTGATCTTTTGTGCAAGAGGTCGTAATCCCTACAATCTTTCTCATCATGCCCCATAGATTTACAGAATGTGCAGTAAAGTTTTGTAGGTGTCTGGACATGTTTTTTCATGAAATAACATTCACTAGGGAAATCTCTATTTCTACATACCTTGCACTAGGGTATAGTAACCTCTTCAAAGGGCTTGGAGCCCTAGAGGCCAAGTACTCATGGAATTTGTGAGAGTGCTCCTTATCGTGGCCTTCTAATTTGCATCTGATACACCAAATATCTTCTCTTTTATCTTTTCACTTGTCTTTCCTCATATCTTCGACCTGCAAAGATAAGCTAGTTAGCTGACTCAAAATTTGAGTCATACCTGAGATGGATTTTCCCATAGGGGTTGATTCTAGTTTCATGGCGATCTCCAACGCCTCAGACTATGAAGCAACCTTCTGTTACATTAGAGGAACTTTGATGTGTGGTAAGAGGGCATCGATGAACAATTCCTTGTTCTGTTCGTCTGGGATCTAAAAACTCAATCGGCCTGTTAAGGTCTTAAACCTCTGATCAAACTCCCAAACAGGTTCAACTACTTTTTGCTTGATTTCTTTCATTTTTGTGATGCATTTTTACTCTGACTTGGGTTTCTTGAATTCTACACTCAACGCAGTCTTGATCTCATTCAGGGGTTTAGGCTGTGCAACTTCGTTAACAAACTTCATGTTCTAGCTCAGTGTGCAGTCTCTCAAGGTAGTACTAAACTGAGCTCTCTTAACTGGTTCATCATTGACTTGCTTAATACTCCATACAACCTCGCATAAGAACCAATACTGATCAGGATCTTCAGATCCATCTCCTCTACATATAGGTAGCCTCATTTCATCTTCCATATATCTTCCTAGGTTTCTTGATTGAGTATGTACTGAACTGCTGGTAACAGTGCTCTGATAACTCTGACTACTCTGGTTACTTAATGCTGCTAAAACAACAAGAGGAGTAATAGTACTTACTTCAACAGTTAGTGCAGGTCCTGAAGTTTCTGACTCTTATTGACGAGGTTCTTCAGTCTTCTCTTCCTCTGCTCCAGGGGATCCTGACTATTCCTCGTTCGATAGCTCTTCTTCTTCTCCACTGTAGAACCCTTCATCCTGTGATAGTGGTTCGTGGCTTTGCTCATACAGGTTTACTAGAGGAACCTCTCTGAAGGTTCTCCCACTGCGCATATGTCCCACCTCTGTGTCGATGTCTCTATATGAGTCTTTGAACATTAGATATTCAATCTGACCAATTACTATACCTTCAATATGTTCTTCTGATGCAATAGCATCTTGATCTTCAACTTCAAAAAGTGTAAAATTTTTCCTCTAGGTCCTTTAAAGAAATACCTCTCTGCTTGACTATATGACTACTCTATCAATAGAAAACTCGGTAATGTACTCTCCAATAGTGCTATCAAACTAGTGGTCTAATGCTCTTGACATGATGTTATCAACTCTCTTGACCTTCGTGATCAACACCTACGTCCAAACCACAGGCGGTCTAGATCTAATCTCAAACTGGGTATCTTCTAGTCTGGCTAACCACTCGTATATGTCTTTATGAATTCATCCAAAGAAAATATTGTTTATATTAGTAAATATATACCTTCCCATCAAATCCTTTGTGCTAATATTAGGGTTCTTGTTCTGAGCCTCAACGAAGTCCTTTTCTTGTTATTCTATCCACTTCTGAATCTCTGTATTCGATGGAAACCACCTTGACATTCCCTCAAGAAGATCTCGGTCCCGAGAACGGAACCATTTGTTGGCACAGGGGCAGACCTAAGGTTCAAATCTAATAGAACACCAACAAGCCCTAACTACTGGCCCTTTCGGAAACACCTGCGAAGTAGATGCAGTCTCACCCGAAGTAGCGATAGGGGGTTGCAGGACACATGTGTCTACAACCAAAGGAAATGCAAGTATATTCAAAGGAACAACACACAAATATCTAGTTATTATTTATCTCCTTTAGGCCTACTGAGCGAGCTGTGTCTCACATCTAAAAAAAGGATGAAAATAACAGAATAACAGAAATAAAAAGAACACAACATGAATCACACAGAACTACAAGATATACATGGTTCACCCTCTCCCTAGGGATACGTCCACAAAAATGTGTTTCTTGATATTATGTGAAAAGATATAGTTCTATCTGTGCACTTAGCTTGCATATCTCTGTCTCTTTCTCTCTTCTCTATCTCCCCTCCCTGCGCACCCAACTCCAGGGTTGATCTTTGCACCCAACTGAAGATCTTACAATACAAGCTCTCTATTTCTCTCAACACAACAATCACAATTCTCAACAATCAACACCAATGAACTCTCCTTGAACGAACAATGAATAACCATGACCAACCCATCTTAGGTCCTCTAGACCTTTATTTATACATTACAATGACAAACGTAGAGAGATCTTCCTTCACGCAGAGTGGGGACCATTCTTGGTCAGTCTGCAGGGCCACGATGATGTCACCTCACTCCAATTCTCTTTTGGGTTTGATGGGAGACTGGCTCACATAGGGTCTCTGAGGAATCTATTGCCTCAGCCACAAAATTTCCACGGGTTGGGGATCCGTGGTTCAAACACCATCAATTGCCACGTCCAATATATAACAGAGTGTTCAAGCCTGAATTTAAAACTATTTCTAGAGCCAAAGGGTACTCAAAAGAATGGATTAAAGATGAATTGATTAACCCCCTGATCATATTTACGAGGCCCATCACTTGTGAAGGTAGGTACTCTGTTTTTAAAGATTTTCATTTTCGTCTATTAGCCCATTTTCAATTCAATAAACCCCTGTATTTTCCTTTCTATTTCTTGAAAATCCTTGAGAAAATGTCTTCCCAAGTCCGTAAAAATTTGGCCAACCCTCACAACAGTTTATTCCACCATGGCCTCATTAAATTGCTTGTTATATCTGAATTGAAAAAATAGAATGAGACATGGGAAAATTTCCTCTACCACTTCTTAAATCCCCATATCACAGTTAAGACAAGCAAGAGATCAGTCGATTCAAGGGTTGTCATGCCATCTAAGCCTCATTCTCCAAAAACTCCAAACCCTCCAACTCAAACTATCTCTCTGTCTGATAAAAAGGCCAAGAAAATTATTGATTCCCCCGCAGCCTCATTTGGTAAGAAAATAAAAAATCTTGCTGATAATTCCCCATTTCCTTCAACACCTATTGATAATCAACCTAAGAAGCTACAAGATGAATTCCATCAAGATTTTCCTTCGATTCCTACAAAGAGGAGAGGAGATAATTGATTCAAGGGGGAATCCTTTTGAAGAAGCACCCGAAGTATGAGTGGCAAGCCCAATATAAAATCTCCATGCACTTCATATCCTATTTAATTGTCTTTCGATCATGAGAGCCCCCATAAAAGAATCAGATAATTTTCTGCAGAGGAGTCTAAGCCCTATAAAGAGGTCAAATATGAACCTATTACACCAATTCTCCCTCACAAAAACACTGTTACTCCTTCCTCCCAGATGCCTACACCATCTTCTAAAGTTGATATACCTTCTACATCCATCAAGGAACCCAAGACTTATTCTCTTGATCCATCTGATCACACCCTAGTTATTGAGAAATTGAAACAAGAAAATGCTCAGTTGCTTCAACAATTGGTAGAATGAAAAACTATGGATAGGCATCTGCATCATGGTAATGTTGTCCTGCAAGCAAAAGTGAACTCTCTTCAACGATTGGTTGATCAGATGACAACCACCAATCTTAGTCTCTGGATGCAATTGAAACATCATAAAAGGCCTAAGACAAAGTCCCCAGGGAAATAGGGAGAAGCTTCTAAAGCCAATCCACCCCCTCCTTCATGAGTATAGTTATGTCGGGTGATCCATTTTTGTTTGCAGAGGGACCTACAAATCCTTAGGCATGGGATAAATGTTTGTTTGGTGTTTTGACTATTTTTTCCAAGGGCCAAATCCTTTTTTCATACGACATTATATATTCTATTCTCTCATTTAGCCATTTTAAAGGTATTATCAAGATTTATACATCAATTCTCCATGGAATCACACAAGGTATGTATAATTATCGTTTTTGCAATGATTTTACAATTAATTCATCTAAATTAATTGATTATGAAGATCTAACGTTTTGGTTTTCTTGCAATAGGTCAGAATCACGATCCAATCCTCCATCCAGTCCCTCGTCTGACACTCCGTTCAACACTTGATCCAACACTCCATCTGACACTCGATTCGGCACTCAAAGCGCATAGGAGCTGGCGGTTAGCACATTGGCGGCCCTTGATGGACGAATAAGGGATATGGGTTTTATGCCCACTCATGCCCTCCAGCTATGGAGCTCGATGCATCACATATTGGGTAGTTGCAGTGGCCGCTAAGTGGAGTGCACAAGAATGTTAAGGAAGATGCTTCTATTAGAACGAATTTAATGAACTTACTATTTTTAGAGAGTGTCGACCCTTCCAGTGGTTGACCTCTCAAGCTTTGTAATAATCTATAAATATCACTGTCTTTGACACAAAGAAGACATGAATTTTATTATTTACACAGACATTATCACCATTTTGCTGTACACTCTATTTTTATGATCAATGCCAGTGTTGCGCTAGCTTAGTGACTGTGTTTTCCTATTGAAGTGTTTCCACGACCATGTGGGGGGCCCACCAGTGGTGTGGGTGATTGTTTATACCAGTATATATTTTCATTTATATAGTTTCCTTTCATACTCCTTAGATTTCGAGATTGCTTATTTACTGTGTATATTTCTTAATTTCAAATTGCTTGCTATGTGTATCTTTTAATTTCACATAGCTTGTCTAATTCACCTCCCTATACATCTTCTCTTATTTGCAGATCACTTTCTGAATTGTGTGTATATCACAGAGGGACGTCCATGGTTGTGTGCTAATATTTAGACTCCTAACATTTTTTTTGCAGGTTGTAGAAGGTGTCTAAATATACTGTCATGTCTTTTTCTCCCTAGTTGTAAATTACTCTGCAGAGTACTAATTTAGATAGTGTTTATTTACCAAGTTGTAATTTCAAATACTCTCTGTAGGTTTGGTTATTTTCTAATTTTTCCTTTAACATCAACATGATAGGATATAAATGAATTTTGAATTATGATCTCCAGTAGCATCTTAGTTGATTTTGAGTATGATGTTTAATGGTAGCTTAGTTAACTTTAGGTTATGATTTTTAATGAAATCCTAGTTATGAATTTGAGTTATGATTTCTAATTAGCATCAATCAAGAGTTTGTAGGTTTGCACATAGTATTTTCATTGTCATCTTATTTATGAATTTGAATTAGGATTTCTGATTAAGAGCTAATTATGAGTTTATATCTTTGCTTGAGTTAGTGATTTTGAACATAGTCTTTTCCAACAGTTGTGTGATAGAGTGAATGATTGATGTTGAATCCCTTCTGCACAATGTTGAAAGATTATATGGATCCCAAGAACATCTAGTGTTACTTTTATGATGGAAAAACTTTCTATAGACTGTCTTATCCATACTTAACATTTCTTTGTAGAAATTAACATTGATTTAATTCCACTTGAATTGTCATTAGTAGTTAGATGCCATCGTGATGTCATCCGCCACCGAAGACACAATCATCACATTTGAATAATGTCACAACACTCTTGCTTTTAGTTAAGGAGATTACTGTTTACTCTTTGCAAGATAGAAATAGTTGTGAGTTTTTTTAAGAATAGAGTTCACTTGTGAAGATAGTTTTGATAGATTAATTACTTACTTGCTTACTTTCTTGTTCATTTAGAGGTAGATAGATCAAATAATTCAGAAATAGATTACTTGTTGTTTGCTTATTCAGAGAGAGATTGAATAGATTAAATAACTTTGAAATAGATTACTTGTTATTTTCTTATTTAGAGATAGATTAAACAATCCATAGTCCTAGATTGTTCAAGGCTACTTAGGTCAAATAATTCATAGTTCTAGAATTGCTTGAAGCTCATTAATTGAAGGTTTATTTACATAGAATTTGCTGTTTAAATAGATTTTAAAAGTCATCTCTTTAAAAAGTAGAATTGTAAATTACAAAGAGTGTTGATCCCTAGGGTAAACTATCTCCTTAGCTAGACAATATTTCTATTAGCTTTTCTTTCTGCCTTGGCTCATATTGTTCCACAACTCTAAATTTACTTACCCTGGGTTGACAATTTAATTGAGGGAATTAGTACATATAGAATACCCATCAATACCATATGCCCCTTGATGTGTGAGGTTAGGAGCATACATATACCCGAAATACATCAATGTGTCTTTTGCTGAGAGTGCGATTGTAAGGAAGAGTGAAGAGAGGAACTGCAAGAGTGATCCACTGGAGGGAGAGGGAAAACTGTGGGAACCAAACCTTTCTCTAGGAAGAAAAAATAAAATCTGTATACAAACGAGGTGGGCATGCCCCATGCTCCTGTCATGAAACAAAAATGTGGGACTGTGACTAAAGATGTATGGTGATGTAGATAAATGCAGTGCCCTTGGGGGTGGTTGATAATGAAATATGACAGTTTTGAATGGTGAACTTGCTCTGAAATGAGTAAAGGATGATGTTAAGAAGTGTCGATGACTCGTAGGCATTGACAACGTAACAAATTAAGAGGTCTTCGACTGGTATGGAAAGATGTAATGATCGCATAGTAAGACCCACCTTAACATGAGAGTTTTCTGAAGTCAAATGTTATGGGGGTCAACAGAAGCACAAAGCAATTATGATTCTCTCCATGTCATCCGAGACTCCTCATTGAAAAGGTAATGAGAGTCAATATAATGCCACCCTTCTGGAAACTGTACTGAGGTCAACAGGAAGGGAGACACGACGCCAAGAAGAAAAGGGATTATTGAAATCCACTGAGTAATAGATGATTTCAAGTATTGATGGGTAACATGGATGAAGGAAAGACGCTATGGGACTCAAGACTGCCCTTGGTTGGGGTGTTGAGGGATGATTGGAAACAACCGTAAAAATGGATCTAGTGTCAGCGGGATGACTAGATGTGGGGTTAAACTGTGTCAGAGGATAACAAAGTGGGAAAACTCAGAGATTGTGGGTACATGGATTTGGGATACTCAGGGTTTGTTAACGATGTTGATATGAAAAAAGGGTGGATTCCCCAACCAAGGGAAACATGGGTTGATCTGCCAGGTAAAAGAAGGCCATCGAGGATGACGAAGAGAAGCTATGTATATGCTGTAAACAAGGGCTTTATACAATTACCAAAGAAATAAAGAATAATTTGGGTTGAGTATACAGATATAGAAACGGGTGCGCCAGTGAAAGATGGCTTTCCCTGTTAGAACACAAGTTTGTGAAAGAGAATTGGGGGAGGGTGGGGGCCCCATGAGTGGGTTTCTGTATTAGGTAAATGGATGGAGGACAATATTTAGATGGGAAAATTGATGGTGGATGAGATGGAGGGATAATGGAACTGTGGGGGTGCAGTCAATAGAACCAAGTGTAGGATGATATGACCCCGGGGGTCCATTGAGAATGTTAGCAATATGATAAGAAGAAGAATGGGGTTCATTCTCAGAAGTGAAAATACTATCGGGACTCCCAATCCTAGGGGGTGAAATCATCATGAGTGTCAAGTTGCCAAGGGGAACTATGAATGGGACAACTCAAGTGGGGGAGAGTGCTATTAGTTGACAGTACCAAAATGTGGCAGAGGTAAAGATACTGCAGAGCCATATGTAGGGACCCTAAAGGAAAATGTCATAGGGTGTGACTAGGATATGCAATTGTTTAAAGAGGGAGTAATTGCATGCGAGTGTCAAACATATACCCGAAGGGGCTGTAAGATTGATGAATAAGTACTCACACATAAAAAAACCAAATACCCGACATGAACAATATCTGATGATAAAGATCATATAACAACTATTTTATAAAACTAAAAGTGAGCATGCGTACCTGAACGTGGCGTGAGAAAAATGCTCCTCCGGGGAAATGTGCAGATGATAACCTGGGGAATGTGAATGTGTAGATGGCTGGATCAAGATCTCGTGGTTGAGAATGAATCGAAAAACAGAGGCTCTAGGCTCATGTAACAAAATGTGGAATTTGGGAAAACGACCTATATATGGATGGTGGGCCCATAATGCCACCTCATTTTCACCGACACTATTGTTGATTTGGAGAGAGCATTGTGAGGTGTTTTGGATATTTACGGGAGCATGGGGCTACCGATATGGGAGTTGCAAGTGACAAGTTAGTAACCTTATCATCTTGTACTTTTTGAACTTGGGGGAGGGTAGCTAGGAACTTTACAAAAGGCTATACAAGGGGTTTTTAAGGATAGGTACCCACTAGTGCATGGTAAAAGGGGGCATACTTGAGCATGTGTGCACGAGTAGAACTTAGTTTCCCATACATTATGTGCGGGCCCCCAAAAATGTGTGCATTCATGAATGCACGGTTGTGATGGGAAACCCCACACATAATGTGTGGCTGTGTAGGTAACAACCGCGCATATGGGTGCGTGGGGTAACTAGACAGGCGTGCATTGGATGCGAATCTGTTTTATGGAAAACTATGCACCCATGCATGGATATGGGTGCAATAGCTGCACATTAGTGCACAACTATTTGAAGAACAATCGTGCATAGATGTGCAACTGTATGGGGGAAAT
>WSFP011420446.1:0-23050 GCA_009831015.1 Picea engelmannii
TGCTAACTTATAACACTTTCCCAACTTCAAGGAACTATGCCTGACCTTCACTTTCATAAACACATGATCAACCACTCAAAATACCCTGTGGTTTCTTCCTTTATCTATGAAACTCTTCTTTCTGTCTTGGAAAACATTTAGGTTCTTCCTTATCTTTACCATCTTCTCCTCCATTTTTCGGAGTAGATCTGGACCAACTACTCCGTGGTATGTTGGGTTATTCCAACTTAATGGCGCGCTGCACTTTCTTCCATAAAGTGCTTCAAATGGGCTCATCTTTAAATATGCTTGATACCCATTTTTTTAACAAAAATATACCAAATGAAAGTAGACTTCCCACTTCGATGGCCTATCCATCACATACATCCTCATCATGTCTTCAATCACCTGATTTACTCTCTCCGTCTAACCATCTATCTCAGGGTGATATGTTGTGCTGAAATTCAGATTTATCCTGAATCCCTTGAATAACCCTTTCCAAAAAATCGAAGTGAACTTGGAATCTTTGTCAGACAAAATCATCTTAGGTACACCATGTAGCTTAGCAACATCGCGCAAGTATAACTCAACAATGTCAGCTGCCTTATGTGCAGACTTCATTGGAATACAATGGGCAACGTTAGTAATCTTTTCCATCACCACCATAATAGAATCACGTTGCTTTACTTAGTTATAATGTTAAGCCCTAATATTGGCTCATTACCCCTTAATTGGGGCATATTACATTAGTAATGTTATTTTACTTATGTCAGCTTTATTCGATTAGTTGTAATTATACCTCCTAGTCTCTTATATATACCAAGGATACATTTTCATTTGGAATCATCTTGTACTTGAACATTTATATGGGGTAAAAGGAGTTTCCCCCCTTGAAGAGGCTTGTTATCTAAAATTATCTCTTTTTCAAGGCGTTGAGTACTTGTTTTGAGGTTTTTCTATGCTATATTGATATTTGGTTCTTAACATATAAATTCCATGGTCACCACTTCCCACTTTCACTCTGGAATGGGAAAGGGCTGCAACAAACCAACTAGATGTATGGGCTCAACCTTGAACTTCTGACATTTGAGACACCTCACAACGAAATCCACAACTTCCTTTTTCATACCTGGCCAAATGTATTGCTTCTTGATCATGACAAGAGTCTTCTGGTAACCTCGATTTCCAACATAAGGAACCTTATGTATCTTTGACAATATCAGGTTCTTCAATTCCTGATCATTCGGCACATAGAATCTACATCTATACACAAGGATCCCATTCTCTCTTAGTTCATATCCTTCCGACTTCTTTTGCATCATACTTTGTTGTAAAGTCATACTTATATCCATATAGTGTAGATCTAATTTGGAAACTTCCAAAATTCTGTTTGGTACATGCTAATGGCCGTAGAATGCATCTCATGCACCCTTCTATTGAGTGTGTCAGCCACCTTGTTCTCTTTCCCCCCAATATGCTTTATGTTAAAGTCATACTCACTAAGGAATTCTAACCACCTGCTTTTTTTGGAATTCAAACTTGGATATCCAAATAAATACTTCAGACTACAATGGTTTGTTCTCATCTCAAATATCTTACCCATGAGATAATGCCACCACATCCCCAAATCTTGCACTATGGATGCCAATTCCAATTCATGTGTGGCATAAAGTCTTTCATGCTCCTTCAAATTCCTTGATTCATAACACACCACATGTCCATTCTAAATCAGGACTCCACTGATTCCTTCCTTTCTTGCATCCGTTCACACAATGAAGTCTGTAATCTCGATCAACAATCCTCAAAATCGACACACTTGTCAACAAACTCTTTAAGTGCTGAAAACTCCTTGCACAATCTGGAGTCCACTCAAATCACACACTTTTCTTTTGCAAGGATGTAATTGGATGTGAAATCTGTGAAAATCCTTCAATAAACCTTCTGTAGTACCCCGTGAGTCCCATAAATGATCTCATTTATGCGACATTTCTTGGAGTTGGCCATTCCTCAATGAATTTTATCTTCGTTGGGTCCACAACAATTACTTATTCTGAAATAATATGACCAAAATAGTGAATTTATTGTTGATAAAATGAACACATGCTCAAATTCTCATAAATATGATGCCCCCTCAATACCTGCAACACCATCCTCAAGTGATGCTCGTGTTCTTCTTCAGACTTTGAGTAGATAAGAATGTCATCCAAAAATACAATGACAAACTTATCCAAGTACTCCCTGAAAAATCCATTCATTAAGCACATGAAGACAACAGGTGGATTCGAAAACCCAAAAGGAACCATTGTAAACTCATAGTGACCATACCTTGTTATGACAATAGTCTTATTAATATATTCCTCTTTTATTACTACTTAGTGATATCCATATCTGAGATCTATCTTTGAAAAAATATGAGTGCCTCTCAGCTGATCAAACATGTCATATATCCTTGGAAAATGATACTTGTTCTTCATTGTTACCTTGTTCAACTATCTGAAGTTGATACAAAGTATCAACGTACCATCCTTCTTATTCACGAAAAAACGGGCACAGCCCAAGGCGACACACTTGGACATATATACCCTTTCTTTAGAAGTTCTTCAAGTTTCATCTGCAACTTCTTCAGTTCTGACATAGTCATCCTATAAGGAGTCTTGGATACAGTTGCTGCTCCCGACATCATATTTATAGAGAAGTCAATATCTCTTTTCAGAGGAAATACCGGTATCTCTGTAAAGACATCCTCATATTCTTTCAATACTACACATTCTCCCTCACTTGGCACTTTATCCTTAGGTTCCTCTTCCATGTGTAATGCGAATACTTGAAATCCTTTCCTATAATTCCTTGAACATAACTCAAATTCCTTGAACATAAATCAAATTTCCTTTCTCATCTAGAAAATTGAATGCCTTATTGTAACAATCCATGAAAACATGGTGCTCGTCCAACCATTCCATACTAATGAGGTAATTGTATGAACCAGAAGGTATGATATTCAAATCAACCTTTGTGCGTAGTCCATTCATCTCCAATGGACATGCCTTAACCATCTCATTGATTTTTATTTTTTCTTATGTAGCTAACTAAACCAACCAAGGTTTCCAAAACTTGCTTCTCAAGAGATTGAATCTTTCCGACAACATAGGATCTAGATAACTATGACTAGCTCATGAGTCTATTAAAATAGCAATGGGTTGGTCATTAATATTACCTTCCACCTTGATCACGTGTGACTGGAATTCAACCTACTTGTTATCCAGTGCAGTGTAAATCCTTGTCACATTTCCAACCATGTCCTCAACTATTGCAACTTGCTTTACACTATGCACACTCCTTGCTTTATGACCTCTTTGAGGGAAATATCTGTGCATATGATTTCTACCACAACCCCAACACTGCGTAGGTTGCTTCCATGATTTTTTTCCTAATGTCTTCGACATTCTGGGCTCTTGAAGGTTTGATTGTCCTTGTGTAGTATTTCTAAAAAATAGTGTCTTAACTCCCTTCTTCCTCTGTTCCACCTTACTTTTCATCTTCTCTTCCCAAGCCTTTTGGAAAGTCAACCTTCTCCTTTGCTACTCATAAAGACACTTAGCACGCCTTATGGTTTCTTCCAATGTCTTGGGATCATCATACTATATATTGTCACTGATAAATGATGGTAATCCACTTAGATACTGATCCATATTATGCTAAGAATGAGACGAGACAAAATAAAAAATAAAGAAAAGAACACATAAATACAGTGAAACCCAACTTTTATTACTCAATCAGATAGAAAAACAATGTAGAACACAAACTGGAAGAAAGGGATAGATTTTCTCTGAAGAGAAAGAGATGTTGGCTATGCTTCATTTGCAACAAGATTTACATCACACTCCATTGCATGCTTAAAGGGGCTCCTTCACTTGAATTATATATCAGAGAGTGAGAGGAGAACAATTACCATGATGCATGTGGGATGAGTTAATCTAAGTTTATAAAATTCCATAGGAATGAAAAATACCAGGACTTCCTGGGAAGTCACCCATCCCAGTACTACTCTATCCTGAGCGTGCTTAACTACAGAGTTCTAATGGGATTCGGTGAATTAACACTATGATTTACACATGTACATAAGATCATTACATTATGTCTATAATTAAAAAATGAATATGGTATTACATTCCATTCCCCATCAAAAGGGTGAATATCATGGTTTATCAAAACCATAGGCTCAAAATGGTGATTCAGTGGAAAAGGTGGTTGGCCACTGGGATCCACCTGGATCATTCCTCCCCCCTAAGGAAGAAATGGTTCCCATAGTGTTAAGTTCCCTCAGGAGATGGGGAAACTTCTGTTGAATCTGAACCATGGTGAGTCGCTTGCCTTGTTCAAGTAGATGTCCTGCTTGTACTTTTCTCGTGGAAGGATGTCATGAACCTGTTGGAGGTGATGGATCCTTTAAAAATATTTGGGTGCATGATCTACCTTGCTCTAACTATGGGAGGACTCTGTCGGTGAAAATGTAGAAAGAAGATATCAATGGGGGATACTGGTGGGAAACACAAGCACAAATGAAAAGGGTCATGGCCAATAGATCTATGCTAAACATGTGGAAGAGTCTCATTTTGTTCGTGCCCCTCTCCAATCTTCTTTATTTTATTTTGCTGGATAGAAATGTCATGGGATAAGGATACAATGGTCGCAGTGTCCTTATGTTCACATTTTGACTGGATCATGAAGAGGATAAACTTCATGGTATGAGAGATTACTTTGTGGCACTGTTTTGTTGAGATAGTAGTCAGAACTACCTCTCGTACCCTGTAGAGATGACCTCCTAGAGTAGCAATGACACTGCGGGGATGAGACTCATAGATAGCGTGATGTTTCCATATATATGGTTTTCCTAAAATAACATCACATAATTGAAGTGGGGAAACATGACACACTACCTCATCCTTGAAGGGCTTGATTCCATAGGAAAAGTGGCACTGCTAGCTGACACAAATGTCTCATCCTTGACTCAACCATCCGATGGTGTATGGTTGGGGGTGTGGCATCATTGGAATATTCAATATCTTGAAAATATTGTATGATATTAGGTTATTCTGACTCTAGATATCAACAATGAAATGAAATGGATTCCCCTTTACCCACATATGCAAGTGGAAGAGGCACTCCCCCTCCTCAAGCTCCTCTGGTTCTTATGGTTGTATTGTTGTGTCTCCAATGGTGGCCGTGGGTTCTGCATCGATGATATGTTTCCCTTTATTGTTCTTTGAATTAGAGTCCACGTCAAGTTATGATTCTTTTTCTTTGAGATCATCCACCAATGACTGTTTTGAGTGACATTCATCAGTGTTGTACCAAGGGTTGTTGTGGAACTCACACCACTTTCTGGTGTCTTTCTTAGACTTCCCATTACCCTTATTTTTCTTCATATTGGAGTAGATCTCTTTTGGTTGGCCTTCCTTGCTCTATCCTTCGTTCTTTGAGTTAGGGTTTCCTTTTCCATGCTTCTATTGTGGCATATTTTCAAAATCAAACTCCCGCTTACTCTACTGCTTGAATTTCTGGTCAATTTTGTCTGCATATCTATAAACAAATCCTAGTGAGGAGATGTACAATAAATCCATCTCTGTTTGGATGTACCTGTGTATAACACTACGATACTTCAAAACCAAGTGCCACTCAGAGTACCCAACTTTGAGTGCAAGGTATGAAATGTGTTGGTGTACTCCGACACCATTTGGTCTCTTTTCTAACATAGAGTTGTCCATTTGATGTATTGGTCATCATAGTTTCTGACAGGGTAGAAATCCTCCTTTAGAGAATATACAAAAGGATGCCCAAGTGGGTTCTCTCCCGAATGGTGAAAATTCATCCTTGGTGTACCTCTCCCAGTAACCTTCCCACTAAGCTCTGACATGGGGAATGAATTTAAGGAGTGTGAAGATGATATTTTCACTGTCAGAAAATTTTATGACAAAGTAATAACCTTCTAGGAAATTCAAACATTTTTCTAGAGCATTTGCATTTATTTGGCGTTAAAATAAGGGGATATCAAAATTTACTTTTACCTTGAAGGGTTCTGTAGCTCTGAAATGGCTGCTTGTCGAAGGTGCCCCAATGTCCATCGATATTCATTGCAGGATCGGAGCAAAGTTGTCCATCATTTAGTTCCTCTGTCATGCGAGGGATTCCTCAAGAAATGTCTTGAAAGGATCCCCTTCTCTGTCATATCTCTTTTATTCCACCATGGGAGGTCTCGTAGGTTGGTGAGAGAGGTTTCCCTCAAGATAAACTAGCTCAAGAATCAACTCTCTATACCCCATCCTCGCTGGGGACATGCTTTGAGAAATGACAAGAAGCAGTCTACTATGATACCACTGATCCAGATTGCATTGAGAACGAAATGAGACAAAAGAAAAAATATAGAAAAGAACACAAAAATATAGTGAAACCCAACTTCTATTTCTGAATCAGATAGAAAAACAATGTCGAACACAAACTGGCAGAATGGGGTAGCTTATCTATGAAGATAAATAAAGGTTGGCTACACTTAATTTACAATAAGATTTACATCACACTCTATTTCATGCTTAAAGGGCCTCCTTCGCCTCATTTATAAACTTAGATAAATTAATCTAAGTTTATAAAATTCCATATGCATGTAAAATACTAGGACTTCCCGAGCATTCACCCATCCCAATACTACTCTAGCCTAAGTGTGTTTAATTGTGAATTTCTAATGGGATCCAATGCATTAATGATATGTTGTAGACATGCAAATAAGATCATTACATGATTTCTGTAATTAAGAAATGAAGATGTTATTACATTCCATTCCCCATCAAAAGGGTGAATATCATGGTTTATCAAAACCATAGGCTTGCAATGTTGATTCAGTGGAAAAGGTGGCTATCCACCAATATCCACTTGGATCAAATACCTATGAATATTCACTTGTTCATCCTTGATGAAAGGCACATATTTCAACAACTCTAAAAATCTTCTTTCATACTCGTCAATAACCATAATCCCAAGATTGAGTTCGAAGAACTCCATCTTCCTATCATAGTACCACTTGGTTAAGTATTCATTTTGGACATACCTCTTGAAATCTCTCCAAGTCAATTTATTCTCGTCAATGTGCTACACTTTCTCATACTGATACCACCACATTGATGCCTTTCCTTTTAACTAATAAATAACAATCCTTCCTTTTGTCTGCACATAATAGTTTTGCATATGGAAGTACTTCATCATACCCAACAACCAGGTCTCCACATCCTCATCCTTTTTGTTCTCACCATCAAAGGTAGGATGTTTAATATTATTCATTTACCTCTATTGCTCATCCATCCCATTCCTTATGTTATGCTTTCTAACAGGAGATGGACTCAAACTATTGTGCGCTTTATTGAAAGAATGCTTACCAACACTTTTTTCTTCTCTTATTTTCTCATCATGTGACCTATGAATTCTTAATCTACTTGGCTTTGTATCCTTATCCATATTATTTTCTATTTGGACCAGACTCTGCATCAATTTGGCATTGAATTCATCTTGCTGTGCCTTGGCTCTCATAAGCCTTTCATTACCATCCTTATATCTCTAGACATCTTTGTGCAATAATTTTACAGTTTCTACCAAGTTCATGTGCTCCCCATTGGATTTTGTACCATCAACACCCGAACCGACATACATACCTCCAAATTCATCATCAAGACTACAATTCCTCTACACATCTTCCATAATTTTAATCTTCTACACCGACTTCGTCCTGCTATAATCACTGAAAATTATACAAAATGCACAGTCAACGAGATTTCTTAGGTGATTTCATGCAACAACTACATGAAAAATTTGCACCACTTTGTCATAATCCTTTCTCTAGTGCACACAACTGTGCATCAAAAATCTTGCGCGTATTATAACTCTATACCTCACACCAATGGTTTTTCGCGTAAACTAAACTTTGTACTGCACGACACCAATTATTAACGCACACATCTATTCCTAATATCTTTGGCCCATACCAATCCAGTGTTGAACCAATAGCTCTGATACCACTTTGTAACATACCCATTCTCCCACTGAGTCCCATTACCACCTTACCCATGCTCTAAAACCACTTTGTAACGTCCCCAGTCACCCCATGCTGGGCCACGTCACACAACCTCAACTTTTGTAGCTCCAAGTCAACCCAATTGTAACATCCCGAGCATACTACTAATCCATGTTACTCTAAAATTCCACTGTGTAGTTACTACTCTTACCCACAATCTCATTCAACATCACATGAAATAGCGCTCTCAACCCAAACTGAGTCACTCTACACAATTATAACAACGAAAGAAACATACTCTTTATAATATAATCTTAAAACAATGGAAATAAATCAAACACTATGCACACCATCAAACGTATCACATGACATAACTTCACACACAACCTTATGTGCGTCATGCACCACTTCTGTTTTCACTTTGTGCGGTATCTATCTCCCTGAAAGCACACATAGATTCCATCCTTTTTATGCACAGAGACTAAAATCCTTCTCACCTGACCTCTCAATCCTCTTCTTGATGGATCATAACCAAAATCAGAAGGTTAACCCCAATTGGAAAGACTAACCATAATTATCATATCCATGCACAACTTCAACTACAGGTTATAAGCGCCATACTTACACATATAAGAAATATTAACCAAATAACAACAAATACTTATATGCAACACATATAAGAATTTAACCTATGTCAAACATAAAAAAAAATGCACGCATTAATCAAGACAAACACATAAGGAACACTTATCTTAAATGAAATTCACCAACTTTGGCCTTGACTCAGATGTTCCTCCCAACCATAGATGTTGTTGCTCATAGCTTTCAGAAACAGGTCACCATCGAGATGGGGTGCAACTCCACCAGGGAAAAAGGGTTCCTAAGAATAAGCTATATTCTTAAACTTAACAAAATTTTCCAGTCCTAAGTGCTCATTGTTGCAACTAGCCCATAATCCCTCCTTCCCCACGCACCTGTCACACCCAAGGAAGTGTGATCCTTCTTTGCTCATCAATCCTTCAACTTCCCCACTTCCTTTCCCATGGTTACCAACATTAGGATGGAACAAAATTATTTGATCCCTACGACTAATGCTCATCGCATCAGGGAAAAAATATCAACAAAAATATCACTTGGAGAGTATGCCCATGGGTCTAATAGCCACTCCACAACAACCAATATCTCACATAGAGAGACTTCTCATAGTATTTCAATCCAACTCTTCGACAGTGAAAATATGGATGTATCTCCACAACTCCTTACAAGCTTCTTGATGTAGATAAGGTAATAATCAGATTTTCCATACAGTCCGACCTCCCTATGCTCACGAGATCTTGCAACATGAATAATAATGCTATCAACCCATCTAAATAATCATCCACATAATGGATAATGCAACAATAATTCCCAAAACACACTAAGGTCAACAATATATCTTGCATGCATTCGACTTGACACTTGTCACCTCTAGAAGTAGCTTTAAGCCACTTGGTGACCCATTCCCTACCCTCAGGAACTTAAGATAAAAATATATACACATTACCATTTTCGGAAATATTATTAAAATATTTCCTCCTTTTCCCTTTTTCGGTGAAGTAGGCCCCCCATCTCTTTTTGTTTGAGTCTGTCAGCGTGTAGCAACACCAAATTAAATTAAAATCATGATTATATTTACATGGATATGAACACTGGCCTATCTACGTCTAGGCTCACCAACCTCATAATCACACAGGCTCATTGACCTCAAAACATAAAAAACCACACACACACACACACACACATAAAACTCATTACTGCGCACTTCCAGGTCATTAGCGCACACTAACCCAAGTGCACGCACCACATAAAATGTGCACACTTACCCAGGTGCATGCAACACATAAAATGTGCACACTCTGTCTTTATAACAATTCTCTGCACAACACCAAAACTAGGTGTCAATGTCTCACTAGTATATATATACATTACAAAAACCATTAGTATAAATGACTCATCGACCTATATGTACAATTACAAAGGGTCTCCGATTGGGGAAATTACAAGATAAAATATATGTCTAGGGTCCCTTATTCATCAGAAATTGGCAGCTTGATGTATGTGATGGTGTGCACAAGACCATGTATTGCACATCCAGTAGGAGTTGTAAGCAGGTATATGAACAATCCAGGTAAAGAACATTGGGATACAGTAAAATGGATTCTCAGTTATTTTAGAGGTACTAGTACTCATGCATTATGTTTTGGAGGTTCAAACACTATTTTGTTGAGTCATATATGGTAGGTGATAAAGATAGTGGGAGGAGCACTCCAGAGTGTGTTTTTATTGTAGGTGGAAGATCAATAAGTTGGATTTTGAAACTACATAAGGTTGTTGCACTTTCAACAACGAAAGAAAAGTATGTTGTTGCTACATAGGCCAACAAAGAGATGATCTGGTTATAGAGGTTTATGAAGGAATTGGGAAAGAATAAGGAGAATATAAAGTTGTATTGTGTCATCCAGAGTGCCATTCATCTTGCAAAGAACTTAACCTTCCATTCTAAGCCTAAGCATATACAACTCAAGTACCATTTCATACGGTCCATTTTGGAAGATGGAAAATTGAAGTTGGAAAAGATACATACTAGCCATAGTCCTGCAGACATGCTAACAAGGGTAGTAACCAGGGAGAAACTAAGTTCCTGATCAGTTTCAATTGGCCTTTAAGCATGAAGGTGAAGATGATAAATTTTCCATGTCCAAGGTGGATCATAGTCCAACATGTACAACAATAGTGGAGTTTTTGTGATCAATCTCCAAGTGGGAGATTATTGGTTGTGGAGCCTGATTATCTTCCTAATTCATACGTGGGTCAAATATACTGTAGGATACACAATTCTTGGCCCTCCCCTAGCCTTGAGGGGCCCAATTTGTTTTTTACACAATTCAAATATTATAATTTCGTAGTCAATCTGGACCGTTCATTATAAGGTCGCAGATGTGACGGTAGAAGTTATGTTAAGTTTTTTTTCCCTAGAAGGAAACCATGTTTTATGAGGAATTGTATTGTATTCTTGAATATTGTATTTTGAGAGAGGAGATTATGAGAGAGAGAAGAGGAAGTTACAATGGATGTGTTGTAGGTTGTATCCCTTCATTTGCTGGATAATAATAAAGGAAGTACCTGGAAATTTATCTAGTGGACGTAGGCCACATTGGGTGAACCACGTATATCTATGTCTTTATTGTATTGTGTATCTCTTGTGTTTTATTTCTGCATTTGTTTTATTTTATTGCTCTACGATTTGTTTTTTCTAACAAAAATGTCCTCAAGACAAGATGGAGGTAATGTAGATAATTCAAACTTAGGTGATGTAGATGACATGGATGTTTCATATGATTGTGAGTTTATTTTATATACTAACCTTCAACCAACTTACTTTAAATAATCCACTTCTCATGATGAATGGAAATAATCCATGCAGAAGGAATATGATGCTCTCACCAAGAATGGGACATGGAAGTTGGTGGATGCTCCATTCGGAACCAAACAAACTGGATACAAGTTGGGTATTCAAGAACAAGTATAGATCATATGGATTAGTTAAGAAGCAAAAATCAAGTCTCGTGGAAAAAGGATTTTCACAGAAATAAGGTATTGATTATGAGGAGAATTTTTCCCACACAACAAAATGGGCTACCATCCGTACTATATTTTCCATGATAGCATAGAATATATGGAAAATTCATCAAATGGATGTGAATATTTCTTTATTGAATGGATACTTAAAAGACAATTTTTTGATGTATCAACTAGAAGGATTTGTTTTGAAGGGACCAAAACATAAGGTATAGAAGCTCATAAAATCCTTATATGGCTAGGTGGCAGTTAACTCTCGTAACTGCCTGAGAGACTAGACTAGGTGGAAGTTTACTCTCGTAATTGCTGGTGTGTGTCTAGATAACTCTAGACCACCACTATGACACATTGTATTCTTTTCTAGTGCACATTAGTTGAGTTATACAAAGTATATCATGTGTAAATTACCATTCATTAATTTGGTTAATGGGAATTGTTCCATTCTTTCTCTCCTGCTTCTGCTTTCTCATATTTTCTATGCAAACTGTGTATGTCATTTTCTAGCTAGATATTTTCTGTGCAGATTCAAAACATATACATGGTATTAGAGCCAACATATTTCTAGGAAAATTACACACTATATTCTTTTTGCAGGTACCGAAGATTGAAGATAGCGAGAAAAATGGAATTTCCAAAAGAATTCATTCTTACACCGTACAATTTATTTGCATGGAAGGAGAATATGATAGTGCATCTTTGAGGTAGAGGATCAGACAGGTTAACCATGGAAACAAATACCGAACCCACATCACCCATAGAAAAATACAAGTATATGAACCGAATGGATGAAGCGTTTGGAACTATTTGCAGTCGCATTTCATATACCTTCTTACAACTCTTCATTGGATGCATGCAAAGGTCCTTCTGTTCTGATGGGGGACAAATATCAGGCCAAAGTCACTAGAAAAGGAAGAATTGAACTCACAAACGAGAGCTTCGAGAATGTGCTACACGTTCCCAAACTCTCTGTCAATATTCTCTCCATATATTAGATGAAAATATACGGCACCAAAAAGAGAGTCTTATTCACACCTGATGTTGTGGATATCTGTGACATGAAAAACAATTCCAAAGTTTCTACCGGTGAGGTAAATCATCAATCCAAAATTTACATATTTTCTGAATTTATTGAACCAGATTTTGCATTACTGCTTACCCATGTTGATGAAAGCAGTAGGATATGGCACGAAAGGTTAGGGAATTTAAATTTTAGATATATGAAACAACTTAACAAGCAGGGAATGGTTGATGATCTACTTGACATCCAATTCTCCAAAGGAATTTGTGAGGGATGCATTCTTGGAAAACACCCTCAAGAGAAATTTGACAAAGGAAAGACTCAGAAGGCCTCCTTTCCTTTAGATCTGATTCATAGTGATATAATGGGCCTTTTTCCACATCCATCAATCAATAAAGAAAGGTACATGTTCATTTTTGTTGATGACTTCTCATGCTTCACATGGAATTTCTTTCTCAGGAAAAAATCAGAGGTCTTTCAACACCTCAAAGATTTCAAAGCCCTTCTTGAAACACAGTCAAGAAAGAATATCAAAGCCCTCTGAACAGATAATGGGGGGGAGTATGTTAACCCTGAGATACAAAATATTTTTCTTGAGGCCAAGATTCAGTTGCAGCACACGGTTCCCTATACTCCATAGAAAAACAAAGTTGTTGAGAGGAAAAATAGATCTTTGAAAGAGATGGCATCTTGCATGCTACATGCAAAGTCACTTCCACATAGATTACGGGATAAAGCACTTAATTGTGAAACCTATATCCAAAACAGATCTCGCCATAGATTTTTCCAGGATAAGATCCCCTACGAGGCTTAGAGTGGCCTCAAATCAAAAGTGACCCACTTTCGTATATTCAGTTCTCGTGTGTGGGCCAAGATTCCCTATGAGAAGAGGAAGGCACTTGATCCACATAACACAGAGTGTATATTTTTTGGATACCCCAACGGTGTGAAGGGATACAAACTCATTGATATTTCCTCAGACCGACTCATCATTGAGCGTAGTGTCCTATTCGAGGAAAGTATCTCACATGTACCTCAACAACCGCATGCATACACTTTTGTTCTTTCACCTGTAAGAGATGATGAGCATGCACATTCCAACACTTCTTCAGATGAGAGTTATGATTTAGAGGATTAAGATGATTCATATACTGATTTAGTATCGTCATATGTAGAGTTAGTGCATGCATATGTAGATGGATATGTAGAGCTAGGGAAGAGGCCCAAGTGGGCCAAGAATACTCCTCAGGATGCATGATATTTTGTTGGGGATCTAGCTAATACTAGGAGGAATCAATATGATTTCGAAGATCCTCCTCTTGCAATCACTGCCACTGAACCGATTCCACCAAGAAATATTTTATTGGTTCAGTATTCAGATCCACAGTCCTATGGAAAGGTTTCTGGAAATCCCTTTTGGGAATCCTCCATGCAGGAGGAGTACAACTCCCTCCTCGATAACCATACTTGGTATTTGGTTCCCCTTCCTTCATGAAGGAAACTTTTTATGTGAAGATGGTTATACAGGACCAAGAGAGAAACATACGGACATGTTAGTAGATATAAATCTAGGCTAGTTTCCAAAGGGTTTTAGTAGGTGCATGACATTTACTATGATGAGACCTTCGCTCCAGTAGTGAAAATGGATTCCATACATTTGGAACTTCCCATTGCAACATCCAAGGGATGGGAAGTCCATCAGATGGAAGTGAATAATTAATTTCTTCACGTTGATCTCTTTGAGGAGATCTATACGGAGGAACCCCAAGGATTTGTTCAGGATTCATCGTTGGTCTATTGACTGAAGAAGTCTATTTATGACCTTAACCAGGACCCGAGGGCATGGTATGCCAAGATGGAATACTACTTGTTGTCACAGAAATTTGTATGTTGTAAGCCAAACCCAAATGTTTACATGCTTAGGATGAATGATTCACTTCTACTCCTAGTTTTGTATGTTGATGATTTGTTGATCAACGATTTCTTGACTTCAACGATTGTTATAGTCAAGAGGATTCTGCATGATAGGTTATTGATGACGGACATGGTTCTGCTACATTTCTTCCTTGGACTCGAGATTAGTTAGGATGCATCATGCATCGAACTGTCTCAGGCCAAGTATGCATGAGATATACTTGAGATATTTCACATGAAAGACTGCAATTCTTCCCCAACTCCTTTCCTATCAGGAGTTAGACTTGAGGATGGCGGGGACACTCCACTGTTTTAAAACACATTGTACAAAAAACTAGTGGGGATATTGTTGTATCTCACACACTCCAGAACAAACCTCTCCTATGCAGTTGGAGCAGTCTCCAGGTTCATGTAGGAGCCACATGAGCTACATTGGAAGGCTACAAAGCATATCCTTTGATACATACATGGAACCATCACCTTTGGGATTCACTATGTAGTAGAATCTACATTGGACCTCATCGGGTTCATTGATTCTGACTAGGCTGGAGATAGCATTGATCGCAAGTTCACATCTGGTTACCCACTCAGTCTTGGTTCCGGGCCAATCTATCGGTCGAGTAAGAAGCAAGTTTCTATTGATCTATCCTCGGCCGAGGCAGATTAAAAAGGGGTATTTAACATAACCATTCAGTCTATGTGGCTACAAAATTTTCTTACTGAGTTGGGAATTTAGTTTCATCAGTCGATCGTCATCTGGTGTGACAACCAAAGCACTCCGAAGTTCTGCAGAGATCTATCTTAGAGGCAGTCGATGAAGCACATCGAGATCCACATGCACTACATCAGGGACTTAGTACACAAGGGGATCATCGACCTATAGTTATGTCCTTCAACAGAAAAGACTGCATACTTGTTTACCAATACCTTCACTGAGCATAAGTTCCATTCTCTACAGAGTCGTCTTGGAGTAAAGGACAAAGTTTCCTAGCAACTGTCAGTTCCTTGTTTTACTACATTTTACTTTGAGGGGGGTGGGGTGGGTTTCCCGTGAGGTTTTCCCTCTTTCCTTATTTATTTCAGTGTATCTTTTGTATTTGGGTACTTAATGGCCTCATTTCTAGGACCCATTCTTTATTTTCACCATAGTGATGTTTAGGGGGGGTGTTGGAGATACTTCACACACACCTAGGAATTATTTTTCCTAAGGTTTTCCCTATGTTCACTAGTCATTATTCAGTCTCCTATAGTCTAGGGATAATATTTCTCTCGGAGAATATTATCTTCATTTCACACTTCAGTTTGATTAGTTGAGTGGAGTCTAGATGCCACATTGGGATCGTCACCATGCAACATTGGGATCATCATCAAATAATGCACACTGTCCTTGGGATTATCACCAAAATAGCGCATTACTCTTGATTCCCTGATATCCTCCTTACTTCACTTTGTTTCATTCAGTTAATTGAAGACTGAGAGACTAGATAACTCAAACTAGGTGGCAGTTAACTCTCACAACTTCCTGAGAGACTAGACTAGGTGGCAGTTTACTCCTGTAATTGTTGGTGTGTGTCTTCCTGTAACTGCATTGAATTCTCCTCCAGTGCACATTAGCTGAGTTATACAAAGTATATCATGTTTAAATTATCATTCATTCATTTGGTTAATGAGAATTCTTCCATTCTTTCTCTCCTGCTTCTCTTTTTGTATTTTCTCTGCAAACTGTGTATGTCATTTTCTAGCTAGATATTTTCTATGCAGGTTGAACAAATATACAATTATTAACATTAAACTGAATTAAACTAATCTAAACAACTAAAACCCTATAAAGCTAAAATAAATAAAAATTTAAGATATTTTTTGAAATTAACCCAAGTCCTAATTTTATTCAAATATTATTTGCAAAACCTAATAATTTAATAAAACCTAACTATCTATCATAAAATTTTAAAATATGTTACAACAATAGAAAATCCAAGTATTCTCAACTTTGGACAATTCTTTCACAACTTCCATCATTCTAATGCACACAGACATCCATTCCTTTTTGGAATAATCAACATATACTTATAGACAAAAATCAATGGCTCTTTTCCTCCCACAGTTCATTTCTCATGCCCAAACCAAGTGTAAGAATGAATGAGGAAAAATGAATGGTGAACCAACAAATGATTGAGTAACAAAATTATTGAGGAACCAAATGAGTGAGTAACCCCCAAACAACCCGAAATAAGGGTTTATATAATTACATGCAATTAAGCAATGTGTGGCTTCCCTGAGAATCTCATGTAACCACTTTTCCCAACTAAAACCAATATGGGTGAATAAAATCTAATACAAATACTTATCCCCTTTAGCCCCTTTTCTCGTGGAAACATATTCCCCTACCTCTGTCATTGTTTGTATTGTATCCAATGATGTATTTATTAATATATTCAAAGTACTACATTTCTAGGAACTCCAACCTTTCACGTTTATAGGAACATCGACCACTCATCAAATAAAAAAAATACATTATTAATCCAGGGACTCAAAATTTGGGTATTACAATGTTCAATAAGTAGAATATTTGGGTCATATTGTATTTCATGAGGGCATCAAAGTAGACCATAAAAAAATTGAAACTAAGGTGGAATGGCTAATTCCCAAAACTTTGAAGATTCTAAGAGGATTCTTAGGATTGAGAGGAAATCACCACAAGTTTCTTAAGAACTGTTTTCGAACAACATCACCTCTAATATCATTATTGAAAAAGGATGCATTTTCTTTGACTCGAGAACCAACCCAATAATTTGAAAAACTTAAGGAGGTTATGTATATAACTCTAGTCCTAGCCACACCCGACTTCAAAAAAACCTTTATTGTGCAATGTGATACGTCAAGGAATGGAATTGGCATAGTTTTAAGGCAAGGAGGAAGACACCTTGCCTTTGAAACTTTCCAAATTAAAGGAAAAACTTACTCTGTTAGGAATATGATTGCATAGAAATAAAAATAAAATAAATGAAAATGAATGCAGAAATAAGAGACAAAAGAACAAAATACAAGAGAGACACCAATATATGTGGATCACTCAATATGATATACATCCATAGAGAAATAACCAATCCTTCCTTTTTCCCCTCTAGCAATATGAAGGGATAACAACTATAGCACATCCAATGCAATCTCCTCTTCACTCAGATTCTCTTGTCTCGGTCATAGTACTCTCACTCAATACATAGTCGTGATACAATGCCCTCTTAAAGAGAGGGTTTCCTTCTAGGGGAAAAGTTACCAACATAACCTCTACCATCAAATATGTAATGTAATAATGAACGATCCATATTGATTATGAAATTAAAATATTTTTCAAGGATACTTTCCAAAAAAAAATATCTTCAGGGGCATTGCCCCGAATCCCCACCAGGGGGGGCTCCAAAGAATTTTTATCGCTCCCATGGAAATAATATTTTGGGGGAAATCCCCCCACACACCCCCATCGGGAATGAGGATCCAAATGCAACTGAAACAAGACCTTTGAATCAGGAAGATAATTAGGCTCCACAACCAACAATCTCCCACCTGAAGACTAATGATATTAACTCCACCACTACTGCACCTACTGGAATATGCTCCAACTTTCGATAGGCTAGTTTTGGCTCGGATTAGTTAGTTTGGTCAAGGATAACAGATCTATTAGATGCTGGTTTTCCTAGTAAATGGTTTCTAGGGTAAATATTGGCTTTATGTGCTTGTAGGTATTTCTATGTGCGTAGATTTTGTGTTGTCTTTAATATTTCTCTCTCCATATTTTAACATACTCAAACCCATTTATGAGAAGAAAATGTTTGTCATTCTATATGTAGTTAAGTAATGCCACCCTTACCTAGTAGGAAGACACTTCAAGGTAAAAACATATCATGATAGTTTGAAGTACTTCTTAGAACAAAAACTTCATTCATAACAACAAGAAAAATGGGTTACAAAGATGTTAGGTTACAAATTTGAAGTCTACAAAAAAGGGAAAAAAAGTGTTGGTGGATGCACTTTCAAGGAAAGGAAAAAAATACCGAGGCTTGATTTGTTATATTTCCATTATACAAGTTGGTTGGTTCAAAGAAGAAATGATAGAATAGTATTAGGAACAAAAGACGTTGAAGCTCATTCAAAAACCACAATAGGACCCTAATGAATTAGATGAATTTATGCATAAAAATGATTTACTTTCATATAATGATCGCCTATATTTATGTAAGAATTCACAAATTAAACAAAATTTTATTTTGGAACTACACACTTCTCTTATTTGGGGACATTACAGATTTTTGAAAACTTACCACAAGATTATGAAGTATTTTTATGGAAGGTCTTAAAACTAATGTTCAAAAGTTCATGGAAGAATATTTGGTTTGCCAACATAACAAAGGAGGGAAAATAAAGACCCCAAGTATTTTTTTTATAGCCTTAATTTCCACCCTACAAGATAGAAGGAAATCCAACAGAAGATGAAATCCAAAGCACATTTATTGCTTGAGATTTAGACTTTTTTTAGGGTCATCACGGGATCTATAGGAGACAACACGTGATGATAGTCGCATGTCATCTATAGTGAAATAGGAAATGATCTGTATAACCTTGTAGATTTGATGAGTTACGAAGAGGTAAGTGAGGGATGAGTTGTATCTTCGTGGAATGACCCTTGGAACTCACATCATTCGAGTATCCATTGGTTATAGAATATCTAAAAGGTCTCTCAAGCCTCTTCCAAGGATCTATATAAAGAAGGAAATTATTAAGAATGAGAAGGAAGAATCATTTGCAGAGTTATGTTGGTGAAATACATAGAAGCTTCTCCTATTCAAAGTAGCCACTGTCAGATTGAGTAGTTGAGGAGGAGCTAGGAGAAAGGAGAAAATGGGAATGCTTTCACATCCAAGGTATGATGTTTGATTTATTTCCTACATTTTAATCAATAGATCATTGGTTTTCCCCCAAATTGTTTCCATTTGATTTGTAAATGTTTGGATTTGATCTCATGTGGTATAGATCAAGATAGATCCAATAGATTCATATTTCCTCACACTAGAAGAGAAAGTAGATCGATAGTTGTTTTTCTCCTTGTGTGTAGGAAGTAGGTTTCAGAATCTAGAGCTGGATCTCAGGAGCTACATCATCCATATATGCGAGGAAAACCGTCAATTGAAAGGTATGGTCACCACCCTTCTTGGTTAAAAGGAAATAAATCAAATTAGACATAGGGATAACCATTAGAATTCTATCCCCACTGTCTATCTGGGATCAATAGGTAGGTCCTAGGGAGATCTAAGTTACCATACTAGTGATATTTCTCTAATAACAAAACTGGCGACTCCATTGGGGAATAATATTTGATTATTCTCTAGTTTAGATTTCCTTGCGAAATCACCCTCTCTTTTCTATTTGTGTTTTAATTTGACTTCCGTATACTCATATAGAGGTTAGATCTCTTAGAGTAGATAGATTTGAGACATATATGAAGCAAATCCATGTTTTCAAAAATAAAAAATTTCTGCAGTCATCACAGGTTGGTTGGAGTATAAGATTCATGCGATGATCATCATTGATTGTACTAACTGTGTCCTGCAATGATTCCTGTAAACTAGGGAAATTGTAGGTTTTCAGGTCTTTTGAGATTAGATATACCTTGTCTAATCCTAGAATCCTCCGATTGATCTATGTTGACAACATCTTGCCTCTTTTTGAGTCTTTCTATCACATAATTTACCTTCATTTGTTGTTTGGAGTGTGATTGTATGTTTTTATTTGGATTGCTTGGATATGCCTGTTTTTTTTTTCCAGTGATCTTGTAGAGTTGAGAACTAAATCCAACAAATATGAATAGAGATGGCGGTGTATAATTTGATTGAATTTGGATTTTCCTTTTGTGATTATTATCCATTATTGGATATATCCTTTTAGGTGAGATCTTTGTAGAGACATTGGAGTGGGCTTGTCTAGCATCACTACCAATTTCCTACACCCCTCTGCTTGTTGAATTAATTGGTTTTCCACCAACATCTTGTGTAGATCAAGAATAATTTTGCATTACATTTGGAAAAGTAAAAAAATGAAAAACAAATTGCATGCTTGTGAGATTTTGAAGCATTAGAACAAGAGTTTGCATTGTTGAATTGTTTTTTTTGAGTTCTAAAAAGAATTTTGGCTCTAAATTGTGTGAATGGTTGTTTGGTGTGTGGGATTAATATTACAATATCATAAAGGAAAATATTTGTTCTCCCTCCCGTAGCTAGAATTCATTGAAGTGAACAATATCATTAGCGTCTTTTCATTGCTTGGTTGGATCAAGAGTAAAAAACACCACTAAGGTTTCATTCATCTCCCGTTCATGTAAATAACAAATGTAAAAATAAATTGTATAATCTAAAATCAATTAGAAATTTTTATTTTTTAGTAAACCAACAATATATAGACTTAGGGCCTTGGAATAGGACTGGAGAGTGAATTCTCCATGACCACGAAAATGAAACTCAGGAGTCATTACAGAGTGATGAATCCATTCTTGCAATGAGTGTATTGGAAGACTCCTCTAACACAAGAGTTAAGAATGAGGTCGCATCAGGACAAGTAGGGATATTACCCATCTCTTCTTGTTTTGGTGTTTGTGGTATCTCTTTGATTGCTACATATACAAGGGTTTCATTGGTTCCACGCCTCTATGTGAGGTAACATGTTAATAGATTTAAGATTATTTATCCTAATCTTATGTGCGGTCATATCTATGAATGTTTTCATGATCATTGATTGTAAGGTGGTAGACTTAGTTACCTTTCCTAGGTAGCCAACATAGGTGATTGCAGGTGGGACATGCCTATAGTACCCATGGAAGATAATAATTCACGGTCTCAATTCCCATGAAGGGTGCCCACCTTAATAAAGGGTGCTAGCATTATTCAAGGGTTTTTCACATAGATCATCATAATTTCTACCCATACCTTCGCTAGCCAGTCTTGTGGGGACATCATCTCCCCCAGAGAGTTGGTTTTCGGAAGCCCCCCTAATACATTGGTTTTCTTGTTGTTAAGTTATATTTAATAGGGGTGTTCTCTTTGATTTTGAGTCCAAATCAACCTTAGTTTGAATTGTGTTTGATTTACACCTATTATTTTCACCATAGCTGAATTACTGCATCTGTCCCATTGATTGCGAGGACTATAACCCATCACATAGGTACAACCACCTCTCAAGTAGTGCAAAGTAGGTGACCAATAATTTGAAGGGTCTTATCTTTGGTTAGAATAAATTGGTTTGGTTGAAGTGGAAGTGGTCGACGAAAGTCCTCCACCAAACTTTAACCCCCCTTTAACTGATCCTGAAGCACCTCTACTTGTCTAGGTTAGGAATATTTTTAGTGATCCTTTTTACTTGTTTAGAAATCCTCCCACCATGTAAAGAAAGAGTGTTTCATCTAGTGTAGTCGAGCCTTCAATCCCATCTACAAGTGGGACTGGGGGAATCCCCTTGATCTCCACATTTCCTTCCCTTAGCTCCATTGGACCTACACCATCCATGACTTTTTCTACACATCCTTTGAATTGGGGAACCTCGACTGTGTCTTCATACCCATCCATTAGTATACCCAATGTTACTATGTCCATCCCTTCTATTTTTATTCCCACTTTGTATCCTTTTTCAGTGGGTGATCGAGACTTAGTTTCAACATGGGGGGTGGAACTCCTTCTGCCTCCACCATTCCTATGAGAATTTCAGTATCATCTAGTGCGCTTGTATCATTTGGGTGGAACGTTCCTAGTGGTTTTGGGCTTGTATCTAGTCAAGCTCGTGGAAGTAGTATGTCAGGAGGTTTTAACTTCCGATGGGTTAGCACACCTTTCCCTAAGGGAACACCCCTTGGGGGTAACTTCTCAAATTGAGGAATATTTCCCTTTATCAATACCTCGAGATTCTTCCCTGGGCCTAATTTTGGGAATGCTTTTTCTAGAGGGTCTACATCTATCCTTGGGGGAAATCCCTTCAGGGGAAAGTCTCATCTAGTGATTAGTCACGCTCTTGGAAGTTGCACTGTCCCTGGGGGAACCCACTCTTCAGGAACACCTCAACAACCTTATGGTAGTATGAATTTATGGGGACCACAAATTTCATCTAGGACAAAAAATACTTCATCTCCCCCCCAATATTCATTTTCTCACACATCACTATACTTCCTCGCAACGTTAGACTTACATGATCTATTGTGGTTGAAAAATGACCCTATTTCCCAAAACCCTTCATGGTTGGATATGCCTGGAAATATACTATCAAACATACCGAAATTCAATGGAAATATAGGAGAAGACCCATCCACACACATGATGATGTATCACTTATGGTGCTCATCCAATTCTTGATGTATGATAGTGTGCGGTTTCATATTTTCCAATGATCCCTGAACGAAGTTGCTGCTAAATGTTACATTGAATTACAAA
>WSFP011420447.1:0-23049 GCA_009831015.1 Picea engelmannii
GTCCTGCGGGAATTCATTGGCAAATTTGTGGTGGTGTACCTGGATGATATACTGATTTTTAGTAAAACCAGGGCTGAACATTTAAGGCATTTGGCCATTGTGATGAGAAGGCTACAGCAGGAGAAGCTGTTAATTAATTTGAAGAAATGTTCCTTTATGCAGACATAACTCATTTATTTGGGGTTTGTAATTTCGGCTAATGAATTGAAGATGGATCTTGAGAAAGTGAACGTAATCAGGAATTGGCCATCACCGAGGAATGTTTCTGAGGTAAGGAGCTTTCACGGTTTGGCAAGCTTCTACAGGAAATTCATTCGGAATTTCAGTGGAATTAGTGCCGCCATGATGGACACTATGAGGAAGCGGCATAAAATTTTTCAGTGGATAGCCGAGGCTGAAAAGAGCTTCAATCTGTTGAAGCGGAAGATAACCGAGCAGCCAATTCTGGTGCTGCCGAATTTTCGGAAAACCTTCCAGGTGAAATGTGACGCTAGTGGGTATGTTGTTGGAGGGGTCTTAAGTCAGGATGACAGGCCTGTGGCATATTACAGCGAGAAGCTGGATGATGCGAAGTTAAAATACTCCACGTATGACAAAGAATTCTATGCCATCATCCAGGCATTGAAGAAATGGAGACATTATCTCATACCTAAAGAATTTGTGCTGTACAGTGATAATCACGCATTGCAGTTTGTGAGTCAACAGGAGAAGCTGAATCAGAAGCATGCGAAGTGGGTGGAGTACATGCAGAATTTTACGTTTGTGATCAAGCACATTTCAAGGACTGCGAACAAGGTAGCTGATGCTTTGAGCAGGAAGTGCTTATTGCTGCAGGAGTTTAGAGTCAAAACCTTGGGTTTTGAAAATTTGAAAGATATGTATGCAGGTGATGCAGACTTTGGTGAAGCATACGAGGCCGCGGAGAACCCAGTTCTTAGAGACATGAGTCCGTGGATAGATTTCTTGATACAGGATGGATTGCTATTCAAGGGAAATCAATTGTGCATTCCAGATTTCTCTATGAGAGAGAATTTGGTAAGGGAGAAGCACAGCGGAGGCTTAGCAGGCCATTTTGGACATGACAAGACATTCGCCAAGCTGAGCGAATCATATTTTTGGCCGGGCATGCGGGCAGATGTGAAGAGATTTGTTGACCGATGCAGAATATGTCAACATGCTAAGGGCCGAAAGCATAACACAGGGTTCTATCAGTTGTTGCCCATACCTGAGAAGCCGTGGGAAGCCATTAGCATGGAATTTGTGTTGGGTTTACAGAGAACGCAACAAGGAGTTGATTCCATCTTCGTGGTGGTGGACAGGTTCTCGAAGATGGCACATTTCATACCGTGTCATAAGACCAGCGATGCAACCCACATCGCCAACTTGTTTTTTAAAGAGATTGTGCGATTGCATGGATTTCCGAGAAGCATAGTCTCGGATCGGGATACCAAGTTCATAGGTCATTTTTGGAGGACGCTATGGAAGAAGCTGGGGACTGACTTGGCATTCAGTTCTACTTACCATCCGCAAACAGATGGTCAGACATAAGTGGTCAACAGAAGCTTGGGGGATCTGTTGAGAAGCCTGGTGACGGAGCATCACACCAGTTGGGATCAAATCCTACCACAGGCGGAATTCGCGTACAACGATTCGGTCAATCGGAGTACAGGTAAAAGCCCATTTCAGATTTTATATGGGACACAGCCGAGAGGAGTATCTAAGCTCAGGGAGTCAGAATAGGCTGAGACTAGCAGCGCGAGGGCTGAAGAATTCGCTGAGGCAATGCAGGAACTTCACGCGAAGGTGAAGCAGCGGTTGCAGAAATCGAATCAGGAGTACAAGCGCAGAGCCGACCAGAGGAAGAGGAAACTTCAGTTCAAAGTTGGAGACATGGTTCTGGTGCACCTGAGGAAAGAAAGGTTCCCAAGGGGAACATACAACAAGCTCAAGATGAAGAAAATTAGACCGTGCCGAATCTTGAGGAAATTTGGCGAGAATGCATATGAGCTTGAGTTGCCAGAGGGCATCGGGATATCTCCTATTTTTAACATTTCGGATTTATACCCATATAAAATTGAAGATGCAGGAGCTGGAAACGTTGAGGAACCAGTGGTCCAGTGGCAGAAGAAGTTGCCAGTTGCACAGAAGCCTGAAATGGAGTGCATACTGGACAAGAAAATAGGCAGGAAGACCAGGAGGAAACAATATTTTGAATACCTGGTGAAATGGAAGAACCACCCAGTGGAGGATGTCAGCTGGGAACCGGAGGCAGTAATACTAAAGCATGGGTAGACTGTACAGGAGCTCATGAGCAGGAGCCCATGAAATCTTCCGAGCCGAGGAGTATGATGCAGGAGCATCGCTCACCTATCAAGCGAGCCAAAGCGTGGGAAGAGAACATACAACTGGACAAGCCAGCGAACCCAAAATTTTGAATTCTACTTTGGTAATTGTTGCGCCGCCGTTTAACAAAAGACATTCAAAGCCAGGCGCACTTGTATTATGTTATATATAGGAAGGCATTAAATACTATTAAGGCTGTTAGATAGAAATTTATTGTAGATTAAACAGTTTAGCTTTCGAGAGGGAAAACGGAATATAGGCACCCTCCGTTGTATTGTTGATTGATTATTCACATTTAGACTTCAGCATTAGCAAGAAGAAGAGGGAGCAGAGTAGAGAGCTTGTGCAGAAACCTCCATGTACAGATATTGAATAAATAGGAAAGATTTGATTCAATTCCATGGATGTGTTGGATACCTTTGTGTTGTTGATGTTATGCTTTTGCTTACTTGCTTCCTTTTATGCTTATCTGTTATATGCTGCGTATGTGATTGTGTATCAGGTTCGTAACCTGAGGGAATGAGTTTCAATTGTTTCTCTTCTTAGGCCAGGAGATTCCTGCATCGAGTGCAGTCGAATACCTCCGCATAGAGTGCGTCGAGGAGGCTAAGTACTTGAACTTTTGTTCTCTTTTGCCTTGAGTCGGCTTGGTTGTTCGAACCGTGCAGTTGAGTGTAGGTTGGATGTGAAGTCTCAGTGCCAAGGCTGAGAAGAGAAGGACCGAGGCTGTTGCGAGTGGGAGTGCACAGGACCCAGAATACTTCATCACTGTTGGAAGTGGTTGAAGACCGAGCACAGGGAGCGTGTTCGAGAAGTCTCTGAAGAAGTCTGAGTTGGTAAAAGCTCAGGAGGGATAACTCCTTGTTTCATTGTGGAACAGAACCAAGAGGAAGGTTCATACAGGACAAAGGTGGCGAAGAAAGGATTCATTCAGAGAGGAAGAGAATCGACGACTTGAAGCTGTCGAAGAGATCTTCGAAATCCCGCAAACCGTCAGATCGCGAAGGAGTTGCGGGAGGGTTAACTCGCAAGTGCACAGAAGAACTCCTTACCAGTGCACATCGACATATCGGGGTTGGCAAGTGCAAGAACCACATGCACGTTGATATCGCGAGTCGCGATTCCCCTATTTAAATCAGAACCGTTGATCGTTGGAGGGACAGGTGGCACGAATCCTGAGTATTGAGGGTTCGGCATTCAGGGTTTCCAGCAGCAAGGAACTTTGCATTGTGGATTCGCGATCCGCGAAATCCCGAGGTGGATGTGGCAGCGTGGGGCCCAAAGGTATAGTGGACTACACGTGGCCTCGCGCATCGACGTTCGGAGTTGTGAAAGGTGAGTGACTCATTACCTTTCATACGCCGATTTCCCGATAGGGAAATCCCCGACAGGACTGGGTCCGTTGACCGTTGACATCGGGGATCGGGGTTTCGGTGTTTGATTGCACGAGGAGAGTGTTGGAAGACTCACAATATCGCGAGACCCGATCTCCCGATACGTGAAGAGGAGATCGTGGAGGAGCATCCCGTGGGCAACAGAGGCTCCTGAGGGGAGTTGGAAGAGCATCGACTCTTCGGGCTGAGTCGTTGAAGGTCCTGGTGAAGGCGACCGTGCCGTCGATGGCAGGTTGGCATCAAGGACCTTTCTTCATGTGTTAAAAATATGCAATGTAAACTTATGTGTTAAGTTCATGCTTCTTCCTTTAAATGTTTATGTATGAGGAAACGTTCTTGTAAATGGTTAAATATGTACTTCAAATAAATACACAGCAACAATACTTGCAGCAAATAAACCATCAAACGCACAACAAGAACAAGCTGATAAAGGAGTTCACCCCCCTCCGGGCTACATCTCCTTGAGCCTCCATAATGGACTTGGCTCTCTGGGATTAATTAGTCAAAAGTTCTTTTACAAGCTGCTTCTCAACTCCAATGGAAAAAAAAACTGTACCGTTGAGATCTGAACACATAAAAACCCCAAAAATGACTAATACAACTCTGAAAACGGATCATGGCTCATCCGGGCATGACCTCCTCTACATGTGGCCATAAGCTTCCCTGAGCTTATCTTTGGAAAAAACACTTGTAAAAGTTCTCAACAGCCTCTAAAACCTGTCCCAATGTGTTCAGAGCATATCGATTAGCCAAAAATGATTATCCAATCACATAAAACAAATATAGGCTCACCAAACCATGTCCTCCATCAAAGAGGGCTTGAAGTTCCCTGGAGCTTCCTGAAACTTCAATGGTGAAGAACTTGCTAAAGAAGTCTTCAAATGGCTATGAAAATGGCACCAATGGATCCAGCACGTCCAAAAACCCCTAGCTGGGCTTTTACGGCACCTCAAACGACCAAACGATGAAGAAGTTAGGCCTCCTCCATTTTTCTCCTTCAAGCTTTGCTGGAACTGGTTTTACAAAACGCACCTCTGTGTGCATGAACCTGGAACATGCTCCAAAACACGCGTTTAAACCCAGCACCGAGCGGTTCCGAATAACCGTGCAAACTGTAGGACGGTTAGGGCGCCTCCAGCCCCCAACCGCCTAGCACTCGGTCACCTGGTCATACGACCTCGGGCTTTGGCAAAAAGGGCGAACGGTTTTAAAAACCATGCCAACTTCCTCGAGCTCCGGGTACGGGCATATGGTTAATAATAAACAAAACCACGGGCTATGATAACGGTTAACATAACTGCGCCCAACGATTACAACCACATGTTAAACTATACCCGCGCGCATGATTAATAATACACGGTTATATTTTATATAAAACACCCGCATATGTGTGGTCACATGAATATACAACAATACCCGTGGGCTATGCCACGTCCCACATACCAACAACTGCACGCAACCATATTTTGTGGTTATACAAAACCCGTGCCAATTTAATATCGGTCATATGGTATAGTAATAGGACCATGGGTTGGGGCCAAGCCCCGGCCCGACCCCCCTTTGCATACAACATAAATCAATGTTAAATAATAACAAAACCATATTGTTAACAAGGCTCATGTGACGGTATTATGGTTAGAGGAAACTTGCTAAGTCTTTACCAACGGGGGAGGTCCGAGGGTCGAATCCCGCAGACTCCCATAGAACTTTTGCATATAGCCAACCAATGAGGGGGACACGTGGCGCCCATGTATTGGGCCACGTGTCTCCTTATTATTCGCCAAAAACCGGACACGTGTCAACATTCGATACGCCAACAATCATCCAACGAAAACGTTCCATGTCATCCACCTGCCACGTCACCTCTGCCATGACAGCGCCACACGTACTGCTGACGTCATCCGACATAGGATGCTGACGTCACCTTGTGCCACGTGTCACCCATCCAGTGGTGACACGTGTCACTTCAAGATTGGTCAAACCGTACACTGAAAAGTCCAAAAATACATGACACGTGTCATGCCTTGGAGCTACCACGTGTCCTGTACGGACCTGTACGGACCTGCCACGTGTCCTGTACGGACCTGCCACGTGTCCTGTACGGACTATACGGACAGGTACAGTCAGCATCAAATTTTTGCATGTTTGGCTCGACGGACAGATTGCGATAAATCCTTCATACGGACTCCGTTCGCGAAAGTAAATATACCACCGGAATCAGGAAGACGAGGCGGACGCAATGGCACAGTTTTCATCACAATTCGAGCACTTTAAAAATTGAGCAAATTTTTGCCCCCTGGTCCAGATTTTGATCAAGTCCAGTATTGGAGAAGGTTCATTTCCAACTTCTCCTTTATAGAATATCCTTTGCATGCCTTAACCAATGTGAAGAATACTTTTCCGTGGGAAGGACAGCAACAAAAATATTTCATCACTTTGAAGGAGAAGATCAGTACCGCACCAGTATTATCATTGTTGAATCTTCAACATCCTTTTGAGATCGAGACAGATGCCAACAAATACACCATGGGTGAATTATTGATGCAATATTGTAAGCCTATCTGTTACCACTCTGAAACTTTTAACCAAGTTGTTGTTAACTATCCTACATATGATAAAGAGTTATATGCATTAACACAGAGTGTAAAGAAATGGAAGAACTACTTGTTAGGGAAGGAAACAATCATACATATAGATCACCAGCCCTTATAGTATCTCCAAGCACAGATCAAGTTGCAACAATATTGACACTACATATGGGTGGGTTTTCTACAACAATTTCATTTGGTAATCAAGTACAAAAAGGGTACAGGTGACAAGGTAGAGAACTATTGTTTGTCGGGAAAACTACTCTACCATATTGGAAAGATATGTATTCCTACAAGTGAACAAGTCCATGTAATACGATAAGTTCACACTTCTCTTGTGTTTGGGCATTTTTGGGTAGGAAAAAATATGTCTCATTTGCAGAGGTTTTGTTACTAGCCTCAAATGAAAGCAATTGTAACTAAATATGTAAAGGGGTGTGTGATGCGCTCTTCTTGTAAGCCCACTAATAGAAAAATGGGGCTATACTCACCACTTCCTATTCCATCCCATCCATGGGAAAGTATCTCCATGGATTTTGTAGGGTGTTGACCCATGACCAAAGGGGTCCATGACTATTTGTATGTTGTAGTGGATAGGTTCAGTAAGATGTGTATCTTGATGCCATGTAAAAAGAAGATCAATGTTGAGCATACTGCTAATATCTTCTTTCAATATGTTTAGGTTCACTTTGGGTTACCCACATCCATTGTCTCGGATCAAGATACTCGATTCCTTGGCAACTTTTGGACTAGCTTGTGGAGGATGATGGACACAAAATTGAAGAGGAGAACTTCTTTCCATCCACAGATCAATGGACAAACATAGGTGATAAACCAAATAGTGGTACTTTTCCTTCGAGGCTACTACAACAAGCATCCCAAGTTATTGGATGAATAGATACCCTATGTACAACATGCTTACAACCGATCTTTACATTTGTCCACTCAGAGTTCACCTTTTGAGACATGTTTTGGGTACCTACCAAAGGTTCCTTTGCACTTGATGTATGGGAGAGATGCCGATGTGAATGAAGAATGAATAGAGGACAGAGCCTGCAAGTTCATCTAGAGGATCCAGCAGATACACTGGGCAGTCAGGGAATAGTTGGAGAAAAGTCAAGAAAAGTATAAAGCTTGGCATGACAAGCACAGGGTTGATCACCAATTCCAGGTTGGAGACTGAGTATGGCTTCACATCATCAGGGAGAGATTGAAGGGTGAAGGAAAGAAAATAAATCCCATTCGTTATGTACCCTTCACTATCTTGGAGAAAATTGGAACCAATTCTTTTCGTCTGGATCTTCCACCTTACATGCAGATTTACTCAGTTGTGAACGTTGAGAACTTGAAACTTTTTGAGCCTCCCATGATCATGGATCAAGATGAGGAAGTTTCAATACCTTCGGTTGATGAATTTTCACTTGATTACCTGGATGAGTTACAAGAAGATATCAGCCTGGAAAGGAGTATGAGGACTTCACATAGGGGAGATGTTGATTATATTCGGGTAGGATTAAAAGGCACACATCCAAGTAAGGCAAAGTGGATAGAGAATGACAAAGTGAGGGGACTCTTCCCTCACTTACCTGTTGAGTGATGAAATATTTTGGTGGTCCAAAAAGCTCTCACTAGGAAGGCATGATCCAAAAAGGATCTAGAGAAGGCTAAGAACAACTCACAACTCACATAGGAAACTCAGGATGCTCAGAATGGATTCAACAGATAGAGAAAGGGAAAAAATTAGAAGTTCACAAAACTCGGTGAAAATGGCATGATCGCAAAGAGCGCATCGCAAGCTTTCTAATGGTGCAAATGACTCATCAAACATAGTTACATATTGAAATATATTCGCAGTCAACGTTTGGTCAACCTAGACAAGTCAGCAGGGGATGAGTTAACATCTGTATTGTTGATGTCAATATTCGTATGGATGATGTAAACATCCATACAATACACATGGCAGGATAAGGAAGGTGACACATGGCATGTTGACATCAACATGATGACCTGGCAACACTAGAGGCTGCCACGCGTCACTTGGTTTTGGTGTTTTTGGACCGATCCATGGACCAATCAGATCGTACCACGTTGAATTTCGTACAATCCATACGCTGGCATGGTGTGCGCACTTGTTAGGTGGAAATTCAAACCAGTGAGAGTCTGCCATGTGGCCCAATCAGAGGCCACCACGCAGCAGGCGAGAAATGCCCAAGGACATCTTGTGAACAAAAATTTGGAAAAAAATAGTTTGGTGGGTTCGCCAAATGTAGCAGACCACACCAAACCTAGCCATGGTTTACGTCGTTTGGATATGGTTCTAGCGACCCCACTAAACTGGAGAAACGAAAATTTAAATATACACAATGTAACAATATAAAGCCCAAAAGGGGAGTCTGCGGGGTTTGACCCCGAGACCTCCTCCCACACAAAACGCCTTAACATATTTTCCCTAACCAATAGGCCATGGGCCATTACATTGTAACCAATGCCTTCAACATTTATTAAATGTTGCATATGCCTAGCCACAAGGAGAGGCATGCGTACCGTATGACCATCTAGGCACAGAAAATGATGCAAGTACAGTCATTATTGCAGGTTGAAGAGGGCACAAAAACCAAGACGAATTTCGTCTTGGACATGGGAGTTCCAGAGTCATATCGAGGCATGGAGACAATCATTTTTGGGTAATTCGACACCACAAATTCAGTGGTGTTGTCTGTTTTCTAATCTGATCATTATTTCTGCAACTTGATTTCAGAATGAGGTATACTTATGTATTTTTCCAAATTCTTTTTCTGAGTTAATGAAAGAGCCTACACATTTGAGAGAAGGACCTATAGACGTAGTCCACCAGGGACGAACTCCGTTATTGACTTTTTGTGTTCAAATTCGATGCTTATGTCTCTTCATTTTTGAGCTTTTCCTTCTTTAATGGTGCACTTTAATTTATGCTCATTTAATGCAATTATGTATAATTCATGATGAAAAGATCCCAGATCAATGATACATGTGGAGGATACTAAGAACACTAAATAGTTTCTGAATTGTTTTTAAATAAAAACCCCATATTTTGTAAGAAAATGATATCTAAACATAGTTCAATGCCTCTATTAGAAGGTTTTTCCCTTTTAGTGTCCTCTTCAACCACACTTAAAGAAAGAAACGATTTCTAAAAAATTACTTCATACTAGCCCTCTAAAATTACCGTTAAGTTATTTCCATGTCTCTAAGAACAATAAAAAAAATAATATATCATTCACCAAAAACAAAATGGTTCAAATAAAGAAATCTTCCTTCCTTAACACTTTTTAATGTCCCAATCCTTATTTCCTCCAATAATGGCCTACTAAGGCCTTCAAATATATTAGAAAGAGAAAAGGGGATACAAATATTAGATGTCAAGACATTAATTATTATAGTGTAAAGGATATTTATGTTAGAAACCCCATAATACAATTCATCATGGAAACACAAAAATCAATGTGTATTAGCAATAATATCAAATAGAACCAATTTTCTCATATGCCTTGGAGAGGTCTAGTTTTATAATCATTGCTAACAATTCCTTAATTTTGATAAAATGAAATCCTTGTTGTGGCACTCTAATGGCATAATATATTTTCCTTCAATGAAGAAATCCAAATTGTTCATAAGAAATGGTGTTAGATTTTTTTTCTTAACCTTGTAAACTATAAATTTCATTATTATCTTGTAAATACACTTGTACAAACGAATGGGCCTAAACTTATTAAATGAAATGGGGTTATCTTGAGAAAAAAAAGAGGTATTGAATGCTTCTATAACCTTCGTTATACATCTTGATTTCTCCACTACTCTTGAAAAATATTTTTCTATAAGTTCATAAATTCCCAAGAAAATTTCCATAGTCTACCTAGAATTTTATCCTTTAGAAAATTGTTGACCACGGATTGTAATTATTTCTTATATATTTCTTCTATCAACCTTTCATTTTCATCCCCATTAACCGAGCATGAAAAATAAGTGGGACCATCTTGAGAATTTCTTCCATTTACTATGTTTCTTCCTTATAAATCGCATTAAAGTGAGTGACCCATCACACAACAATGTCCTTTAATTTTTTGGCTTTCGATCTATCTCGTCTTTACATTTCCCATATATTTTATATTTTTTCTATAATTAACATAGTTGTAGAAGTTCTTTTTGTTGTCATCCCTGTCAATTCGCCATAGAGATACACTAATTATCCTCCACAATTAGCCATAGATCTTTGCTAATTAACCTCCACAAGGATTCATTTTATGTAGGTCGTTCCTCTTGTTTTGTTTCGATGCCCTCAACCTCTTTGGAGTCCCAATCATGAAATCCTTCTAAACATGTTCATATACTTTGAGTAATTTATTTTCAATTATGGCTAGGACTTGTTCATCCTTGATGTGTTTATTATGCATCTATGATGATATTTCTCATTTTTTATCGTAGCAAACTAAATACTAGTGAACTTTTATAAACAAACATTATAAGGTTACTATTCATAATTTTTGATTAATTTAATGAAATATTTATCCTTTAACTATGTAAAGTTGAACTTAAAGGGGATTGAAGGTTTACAATCCTCCTTGTAATTCAAACTCTCAAAATATATTTTTTTTTTCTTACCCATTTAAAAAAAAAATGTTTGATTATGTAAATACGCTCAAACCCTAAAAAATAATATTGTTTATTCCTACTATAAAATTTTATTTTCTTACCCATTTAAAAAAAAAATAGATTATCTAAATACCTCAAACCCTACATTAACCCATGATCTCCTAATTTTAGTGATATAATGATTTTCATAATTATATATATTAAAAAATTTGAAAAATTGTTGTGCATAAGAACAATTTGTTCTTTATCTTGTACAATTTTTTTAAGGGAATTCCATCACTTAAGTACTCTACATGCACTAAGAGGAACAAATTTTAAAGAAAATCAAATTCCACATAATCATACAAAAATTCCATAAATAAAAAATATGTATTTTATAAACTAATTCAAATCATAACTAATGCCATAAACAAATTGTTGTTTTTCTATGTTTACATGATCACTAACAATTCATGAAAAAAACATCATTCACTTAAAGTATCCCCCCACACACATATATATATATATATATATATATATATATATATATATAACACCATCACTATTATCATATAAAATAATATAAAGGAAATATTGTCTCAATAATCAAATCTATACATCAAAAATATATAGAATGTAAATAAACAATAAATACCAATGTAAGACGTAAGATATGTAAAGAAGGAATCAAAACATATGCTAAAATAAAAATTGGGATGCTACATTCTTTGGTTAAAGAAATTAAAAATTAAAAAAAAATATAAATACAAGTTTTTTTCAAGAATTAGTATTAGTATTGGAGGTTTACTTAGAAAACTAAATAATTCATAAAATTTATAATCTCAAATAATTATTTATTTTTTTAAAATTGGATAAATCAATTAGATTTTAATAGAAGTTAATCATCATCATATAATAAATTTGAATAATTAAAATTATAATCTCAATTAATATCTGAGCAATTAAAGAAACTGGGATGATATCCTTTATGAAATGACATGACATGTAGGGGAGTCTGATTGCAATAGAAATCCTAATAATTTAATGGAGAGCATCAACACCTAGTTATACCATTAGGATTGAACTTATCTAACGATTATGGACAGTTTGGAGATCGTGATAGTTGCTTGAATGATTGAACGTTTGTTTAGTGGCTGTCTATCTCTTTAGAGGATATATTTTTTCCAGATGTGGGCGGCAGAGTCCTCTTCACTTTGACCAGCTAAGTTTGGGATTCGTGGTTATGCGTTTAACGTTGCGTCTACATTTCTTCCTTTGCCAAGATAACATGATACAACGATAGGCAACTACGTGACTAAAATACTAATCGCAGCCACCGGGAAGACAATAATTGATGGAGTCAGCTTGAAAACAGAACCTCTCAATTTCCCGAGTAATATTGATTAATAGTTTAATATCTTACCTTAGCTCCTATGTTGTCCTTTGCATGTAAAACCATCATTTTAGAGGCAGAATGTCCCAAAGTAGATGTCCTCTGTGATGTGATTATGTGACAGCTATAGAAAGATCTTCACATATAATTATATCCTATATTCTTTGTTTCTATATTGATATATATGCCTCGTTGTACTTAAGTGTTTTATTGTGCTAAATATTAAATGCATTCAGCAGAAGTGTTATCACTTTTTGGACCAGGGATAGTAACCAATAGGAATCAAATGGATAAATTAAGCTGGTCATCCAAAAACACTAAGAATCCAAAAACACAATAACATTCACAATAAGGTGGTCATCCATAGATGGATTCAACAACATTTACAATAAGTTTGGTAATTGAAAAACAAACACCTTAGTGAGGTTGAGAGTGAGATACATTAGTTTGTTTAAGTGTTCATGGCACAAAGTACTTGTGCAAATGTCTAAGCTCATTTGGTGCATTATAGATAGTAACCCATCAATGCACCAATAAGTTTACATTGCACTACTTAGACTTTCTTTTATGAATTAATTGTAATGACTTTTAGGGAGCCTAGTTATTTAAGATACTAGTGCATCATATATATGAATGCACTCATGCACTTTCTATGATTTTCAAAGCTAATTGTGCTTTGTTTCTCCTTCATGTTGTGTAACCCAAAATATAAGTTATGAATGCAAAGGCCAAAAAACAAAATATATGTTATGAATGCAAAAGCCAAAATATATGTTAAAATATATGTTATGATAGCAATCTTTTAGTCTTTGTTCAAGTTGATTCGAGATTCTTAATTACAACAAGAATACCGAATTCAGAACACCAAATATTGAGTGGGTGGTTACCGTTTCTATCAGGTACGGGTTGAAAATACTTTCAAAGCCTTTTGATCTGAGTTCATTGTACATTGTAGCAGTCAAAAGTCATAATATTACTTAAAGAACAACCCCAACTTATGGTTTTCAGGGATATTGTGTTAAAAAAAGAGCTTGACCTAGTGTGGCATGGTTTCATAACTGAATAAGAATTCCTGGAGGCGCCTGCTGAAGGTTGTACAAAACGCAAATTTTCGAGCGACTTTCACCGGTATTGTTCAAAACAAAATTTCTATCGACGGAAATTGGTGAGTTTTGCATAACTTGTATCTGGGCAGAGACGTGATGGCCGCAGTTCGGCAAAGTAAGGTAGGAATACATTTCGGGGAAGCTTCGACATTAACAATGGCAGCTGTTGACTTGGAAACCTCTAGCACATGGATGTGGATGCTTCTATTGACAGTTTGGAGATCGTGATAATTGCTTGAATGATTGTTTAGTGGGTGAAGAGGATAAAATTTTGCCAGACGTGGGCGGCGTAGTCATCTTCACGTGACTCGTGGTTATGCGTGTAACGTTGCGTCTAGATTTCTTCCTTTGCTGATACAACGATAGGCTGATTGATGGAGTCAGTAACCGGGAAGACAATGATTGATGGAGTCAGCTTGAAAAGAGAACCTCTCAATTGCCAGAGTAATATTGATTAATAGTTTAATATCTTATCTTAGCTTCCTTTGCATGTAAAACCATCATTTTAGAGCCGTAATGTCCCAAAGTAGATGTCCTCTGTGATGTGATTATGTGAAGGCTATGGAAATATTTGCACAATTATATGTTATATTCTTTGATTCGAGAGTGATATATGTTTCTTGTTGTACTTAGTGTTGTATTATTGTAAATATTATTCTGATTTTTTTTTACCAGGGATGGTTACCAATCCGTATCAAATGGATAACTCAAGCTGGATTTTTTACCAGGAATGGTTACCAATCAGAATCAAATGGATAACTCAGGCTGATATTTTGACCACGGATAGTTATCAATCCGAATCAAATGGATAACCGAGGCTAATTTTTTGACCACAGGAATGGTGACCAATCTGATTCAAATGGATAATCTCTCGCCGCCCCAGGCGGGACAATCATGATCCCAAATGATCCAGTCAAGTGGTGTCGCAGGATCCACCAGGAGGAGGATTCTGTCGACCCGCCTTCGAACGCATTTTCGAGGGGGCTTCCAAGGGCAAGGAAATGGAAATTGACTCTGGACCAACACAAGCCAAGGCAACACGCCCATAGGCACCGAGGAAGTGCATACTGCAGGCACTTTCAACACCAAAATATGTCATTAGCACACTCAGAATCGAGGAACAAAAGCAATACACGAGGGACTAGGCATTGGTAGGAAAATTTCTAGATTTGACCCTCTTAACGCAAGTTTATCAAGTGGATTCATCAATGGTGGAATCCCAAAGGACATTATGACCTGCAACTAGGTTTCAAGGGTTTCTTTACCATTATTTTTCATAACATGGAGGACCCCAGTCGCGTATTTGATGGAGGACCATATTTCTTCAAGTCTTGATCCAGATTATTTTCGTCACGAAATGAGAGTGGAGATATAATAAAGCAATGTAGAGACATATCTTGGATATCCAATAATATAACAAAAATGTATGAGAGATGCAACCATAAACACATAGATAGAATAATACACAATTTTCTGTAAAAATACAGAGTGAAAGCTAGAATGGTGGCATCTTATATCTTAGAAGGTATGTGTTTGCTACTCACATTAGCATGAAGATGGTTTTACAATGAGGCTCCAAAGTCCTTTTTATCATAAATAAAATAAAAAACCCTAACCCCAGAAGCTGAAAATCCAATAGTTTTGTGGACCCACTTTTGGGTACTTTGCTGTATCAACTTCCCGGGGGTGTAACTTTGGCATACGATCTCCGTTTGGGGCACACGATATCTGGTTGGAAAGGTATCATCGAGACGATTCATTTAGGGGGTTCAATCAGAGCCTTTGACTATGAATGAGAAGCTCTATCCCAAAAAACATTCATTTAGGCCCTCAAAATGGCCCCAGAAGTTAAAAACAGCTAAAAATAATAAATTACCAAAATTGCAAGAAAAATGTTTTGAGCTAGTTGGAAAAGGTGGGTGTCCACCGATATCCACCTGGATCAACTCTGTCAGCCTCTTTCTTCTCTTATATATGGAGAATTTCATCCGTGAAAAATAAGACTTTGCGCATGCACCGATCTGGATACACCTATACTCTCTCCTACGGGAGTTTTGGTTATAGGGGATTCTAGCCAGCATTGGCAACACCATAGGAATCTATGTAAAATATTTAGAGGAAACCAAACAAAGAAGGTACACATCCTATGCACGCATCTGTGTCTACCTCAACATAGCTAATCCTTTCCCAAGCTCCATCACTCTGGAATACGATGACTAGGAGTGGTCTCAAACTATTGATTACGAACATATACCTTTCAAGTGTCGAAAATGACTCGAACATGGACATTTGTTTAGGGACTAACCTCAGAATGCGACAACCAAAAGTGATAATACTGAAACCAGTAAAGAAAAATATGGTTTTACCTAGGTAGGGGGCGACGACACCATACTACAAAGAAAACAATGTTGATGGTAAACAAGGAAGTCCTGGCTGCCAACTCCTTTGATTCCCTCCAGAACATCCATGAAGACCTGGATGCACCTAAGATACCCCAAAAGGAAAATTCTACCCACAACAAATCAAAAGATAATTTGCCGAATACCCCAATTCTAGAGTAGATCCAACCTTCCTCCCAATCCCTCCCAAAAGAGGGAGAATATTCTAACCCAGAGGAAGGAAAAACCAAAATGGATCTAGATGAACACGATCTTGTTGGAATAGATCTAGAAAAACTAGAGAAGGACTACCACAAGAAGGAACTGTACACCATTCCCCCAGATCATCTCCACAAAGTTCATAAAGTATTTATCAACTCATCGGCAGGTTCAACAGCCAGATCCAACATAGGCTTGGGAATTCAATGCATTCAAGAGAGAGACCAACACAAATCTCAAAAGGATGAGAAGAAAAGAGGAAGAAATTCTACCCAGAAGCTCATACAGGAAATCAGTAAATTCATGGTCAACTCAAGTCATATACACCTCATATATGACACCTTTCCCCCCCTCCCCTCTCCCTCCTCATCATGAAGATCATCTCTTCGAATATACGGGGTCTCAACGGTCGTAGTAAGCAGAGGATTCTATGGGAAATGATCGTAGCAGAACAACTTGACATTCTTCTACTTCAAGAAACAAAATGTGAAGGGGAGGAAATGAATCAAATTTTCTCGAGATGTTGGAAACAAGGACAAATGATGACCATTGATGCTAAAGGCACAACCGACAACTTGGCCATTCTCTAGAATCCTTTCTCTGTAATAATGAACAACTCCTTCTCAACCTGTTGGACAATCTCCACGGAATATCATCTTGTTGGATCTAATAAGCCCGACATCCTCACTAATGTCTATGGGCCGGCTATGCAAGGAGACAAGTTAAACTTCATTCAACACTTGGAGAGGCTGACCACTCTCATCAGTGATCACATATGGATACTGAGTGGAGATTTCAATATGGTATGCAACCTTGAGGAAAAAAGGAGGAATCCGCAGATTAGACCAGGAAAGTGGGCTCTTTCTGGATCTAATGGACAGCCAGGGTCTTGTTGATTTAGAAACCCAAAATGGGCTCGATACCTGGTCGAACAGGAGATCGAGTGCCCAACAGGTGGCTTGCATACTTAATCGGTTCCTAGTCTTAGATCTCCTCTTGATGGATGGTCTCTCCATTAACACCAACATTCTGGACACAATGGGTTCTGACCATTGTCCCATTCAACTAATAATTGATATCACAGGTTCCCCTGGAAGAAAGGAATTCATATTTGAGCAGTTTTGGCTTACCCATTCATAGTTCCAAGCCATGGCCGAGACCTCGTGGCGTGATGCTGCAATCCCTCATGGCTAAGAAATGTATCGTTTCCTACAACGGCTTAAGAAATTCAAACAACGACTCAATATTTGGAATAAACATAACTTCTGTAACATCTTCGAGGTGAAACAAAATTTAACCTACCACATGAACCTCCTCCAAATGCAGATCAAGAATCATGGCCTTACGGAGGAACTCAAGGAATAGGAGAACCTTCTAAAAAAATAATTGGAGGAAAGGTGCTCTCAAGAAGAAGTCTTGTGGAGGCAAAATTCTCGCATACAATGGCTCAAGGAGGGAGAACGCAACAAAAAATTCTTTCATCAGTCAATGATCTAGAGGTGAAAAATAATCATATCACTCAACTAGTCATGGAGCAAGGAAAAATCCTCCAAGCCCATGAAGGTCTAGAAGAAGAATTGGTTTTTTATTACCAGAACCTACTGGTTGAGCCCCATGAGGACAGATTTATAGACATCAACAAGATCACCCATAATATTCCACTTCTCATTACCTAGGAGCATAATAATACCTTGACAGGACCCATCACGATTGAAGAAGTTGACCTGGATCTGTAGGAAAGCCCCGAAGGCAAAGCCACAGGCCCCGATGGATTTACGATGGATGTATTTCATTTTTTCTAGACCATGGTTCGAGAGGAAGTCTGGGAGCTCATAGAGGACTCAAGGACATCACGTCAAGTGCTCCATGCTCTCAATGCAACCTTCCTAGCCCTCATACACAAGGAAGAACAAGTTAATCATTCCAAGCAATTCAGACACATATCTCTTTGTAATATGATCTACAAGGTGCTAACTAAATTCATCGCTAGGTGCCTCGAACCCATTCTTTTGTTCATCGTCCCTCCCGAGTAGTCAGGATACATTGCAGGAAAACAAATTCTCGATAGTGTACTTCTCACCCATGAAGTCATCCATTCTCTTCAGACCATAGGAAATATAGGTATGTTACTAAAGCTTGATCTATCTAAAGCTTTTGATAAAATAAGCTTGGCTTACATGAAGGTTGTTCTTCTTGCTTTTGGATTTGCAACGGATTGGGTCACATGGATCCTCAACCTCAACTATTGCACCTTCTTCTTTATCTTTATCAATGGCAACCCCTCCCGATCCTTTTATCCCACTCATGGAATATGGAAAGGGGACCCTATATCCCCCTTCCTCTTCATAATCATTGCAGAAGGCCTCAGTCACTCCATCAAACCCTCCATTGAAAAATATTTAGCAAGTTTACCTCTTTATGGTTTAGACCCTCCCATATCCCATAATCAGTTTGTCTATGATACCTTAATGATGGGATTCCCCATCATTCGTGAGGCCTAACAAATTCTCAGCATTCTCAATAGATTCTCTACAGCTTCTGGAATGGACACTAATCAAGCAAAATCTCAGCTCTTATTTTTTAACACCCCGATCCAAGTTCAACAACATATCACCAAATTACCGGGATTCACTTGCAGCTCCCTTTTGTCAAATTACCTGGTTATCCCGCTCATAAAAAATTCCCTCCGCAGTAGCTCCTGGGAGGGGCTCCTTTCCTCAATAAGGAAAAGGCTCTCCTCTTGGAATTTCCTCTCGCTCAACTTGTCGAGTCGCCTCATCATACTCAAATGGGTTCTTCAAGACGTTCCCATTTATTCCTTGTCATCTCTAGCATCCCTCAAATTCATTCTAACTTCCATCAAATCACTACAGAGGAACTTTCTTTTGGTAGGAACAAAAATGAGAAAAAGATATCCATGATCAGCTGGTAAAAAATATGTAGATCGAAATCCATAGGCAGGCTTGGTTTGCGTGACCCCACCATTCTCAACAAAGTTCTCAGCGCTAAGATTTGGTGGAGATGGGTAAAGCACCCTAAAGACCTTTGGGCCAGGCTTTGGAGGAAAAGTGCACTCCAGGTTTGGAGGAAAAACAATTGATATGATGGGATGATAACACACAAGGATATTTAATTTGGAATGCAACAAATCAAAGTCACTCCTTGGTTGTCAATCATACCTTTTGGAAATCAGAAATGAGAGAACAACATCCTTTTGGAAAGACTCTTGGCAACAATGGCCTGCGTTAGACATGCACCTCATCGTCAAAGCCCTTCTCAACACCACCATGCAAGAAGGCTTACTCAGGGTAGAATATTATTGGAAAAACGACCCTCCTAGGGCCACATGCCAGAGATGGAATTCCACCCATATATATCTTCATATTTCTGTGCACATGGATCTCCAGGAGTGGCAGGAGACTGTCTCTTCTAGAAAATTCCAAATTCATCTAGGCAAGGAAATTATGAGATGGGGGCACTCCTCACAGGGCTCCTTCACTATCAAAAAAGCCTACGGCCTCAAGACCAATCATCTTTTACCACCCAAAGAGAAAATCTAGACAAAAATATGGGGCATTAAGCACTGGACCAAAATAAGAACCTTCCTTTGGCTTGTTTCCCATAAACAAATCCTCACCTAGGAAAATATAGAAAAAATAGGATTTGTTGGGCATTCTGTCTACCCTCTTTCCAGAAATGACTTTGAGACACAGAACCACCTACTCAATCTCTACACTTACGATACTGAAATCTAGGATCACAATGCCCTACTCATGTGTACCACCGACCACAATAGAGAAGGCCTCGAGTAAACCATTGAAGGATGACGTGACTCCACTTTTCATTCTCCAATTCTTAATCATATTTCGAAGCTCCTTCCAGGCTTCATCATCTGGAAGATCTGTAAAGAATGCAACAAAATAATCTTTCGATCGACCCAACTAGACTAGAAAACTATTTGGAACCTCATCCAGGACAATATCAAAGAAACTATCCTCCTACAGGATTGGACATAGGAGGATATATAGTGCCCTCCATGGGAAAAAATCATTCTAGACAAATAGGTCACTAACTTTCATCCCCAAATGCACCGAAAAATTCAAAAGAGGAAATTCCAAGACAATCCTTCACATTGGTCCCCCCTCCTCTAGGGTACATCAAGATAAACATCACAGAGCCTCCAAAGGTAATCCAGGGTTGTTCTTCACAACAACCAAGGGGACATAATGCTAATCACAACTGACAGAATTGGACACAACACAATATATCTCTGGGGACTTGTGAGGGCGCTACAACTTGCTCAGGATTGCGGTCATCATAAGATGATAGTATAAGGGGACTCTCAAATCATCCTCAACCTTCTGGGAAAAAGACTCAATGGAACGGATTCAGACCGAGTCTCCCCTTGTTGGAGATTAAGCTTGGATTAACCACCATCGCAACTACCATTAGATTGCATATGGTCATAATCCCTTCACATGTTATGAGGCAAGACAACCAAATAACAAACCTTCTCTCTAAAAGCGGAGTATCTCTCAAAGGACCAGACATCATATGCACTTCGCACACATCACACACTCTCTTTCAGGACTACATCAACAAGGCTCTCAGCTCGGATGGTCCCTCGGATGGGGTGTTAGTGCGCAACACTTGGAACAAAGGAGGAGCTGGCATCTGCCACCTCTCCAAGTGGCATGTGATCAACACATGCCAACCCCTTCTACATTTACGCCCAACGTCCCCCAACATTCATTCCTCCTTATGACTCCATCCACCCTCCACTATTGCAGTGCATCCTTTATTGGGCTTTCATTTCGGCCATGACAAAAGTTGGCTTACCAGTACCTCTGCGCATGTGGGAATTTAGTTTGTAGGCACCATTTTATGTTGATGGTTCTCATCATCGTGTGCCATTTTTGCTCCTCCCCCTTGGCAGCTCCTACTCTGAGGCATTCTCCCTGGTTCCCTTGGGCGATTTCCCACTCTTGCCTTTGCCTCTATCCCTGCTCAATTCTTTGTTCTTGCAAGATATGCCTCGGCAGAGAGGAAATTCCAAAAGGGGGCCTCTCTGGTATCAAAGCAGAGCATCCATGGATCATCTTTTTTCCTTTCTTGTACTACCACTTGACTCCTCATCCCTAACATCTGCTCAAACCCCCCTCGAACATCCAAGCCTTCTGTCATTGTCTTCGCCCTAGGCATGCAGGGTGGAGTGGTTCAACCTGCAAGGAAATCATTTGGGATTTGCACCTAGTCTAATTTTGGGCATTTCTTCACCTTTTTAACCTGCAATGGCACCACCTTCTCCACCCACCTTGCCACCTTCTACTCACTCTTCTCTCATGCCTTCTTCCTCCCTTTCCACTCCTACACCACCACCTTCACCTCGCGACTCTCCACCACCTTATTTTTCTGGGCCAGTGTTCGAAGACCTTCACGTTCAACTGGACGAATTCACTATCAAGGAGGAGTCACCTCGTGCAGAGCCTCACTTCTTCTCGGACGGGGCATCATGCACCTTATGCTCGCCTGTTTCTTTCTCTAGGCACCGAGACTTGGTCTCGATTCTATAGGACCCAATATTCTCTATCCGTTAGGACATTGAAGACCTCCACTTTCACATGGAGAACCTTGGCCAATGTGCAGAGCAATTGGAAACTTTGTTGGCGTTCATGCTTTGACCCATGCAAGAACATGACATGGACACCACCCCACCAAGGACACTATTCTGGCTTCTCCACCACTGACTATTTTGGCTTCGCAACCATAGATGGAAAGCACAGGAAACATGGCCTTCTCTTAGGACGTGGGAAATTGATTTGAGGATGATGATAATAGCAGGGCGCACTACAGACCATGACAATCAGATTATAGCAGGCGCAGAACAATCAGGTGTTTACATGCATGCCTTTCTATTTCTAGCACATTCAATTTTTATGTTGGTTAGAGGACAATTTTTTTTTAGAATTTTTGTTAAATATCTACCCTTATGGATAGTTGAATCGATTTCTCTATGGGGCGATTCAGACAGGATTGTTTAATCTCTCTTCAGCATGCTAAGAACTTGGATGAGCTGAATTGGTTTCCTCTAGGAGCAATTCAACAAACTCTTATCTCTGATTTTATTGTGGATACTGTAATTTTGTTTTATGACAGGTAATAATATAGATACTTACAAAAAAAAACAACCATTTATTTGATAATAGGGTGAAATCATGAAGATAGGTTACACTTTTTCTTGTTTTATGAGAAAACAAACTGTATTTCCAGAAGTTATTCAACTTCCGACATACAAAAGTATTTTATTTTATTTAGAATTTCACTTTAAAGTTAAAAAAAAACTTGTGAAGAATTGTGTTAGCTTTCCAATGACTATTTTTCAATTTTTTTTTATCACGATTTGATATGTCAATTTGACAATTGTTTAACAGTATGTTCCTTAAACATGAAATGAATGATAATGAGTTACTTATTTCTACAACAATGTATCTATTATTAAACTTATGTTTCTAAGAAACAAAATATACTGCAACATTCTACAAAGACTCTATTTTATTATGACTATTATTTTGAATTTAACCGATGAATATTATAATTTCTAGAATTTTTTGAAGTTGACTAAGCTGAAAATGTTGCAGATTTTAAACACATATTTTTCTACATGTTGTATCTAATCTTAATTTTTACTTAAAACTAAAATCTAAATATACCCTTTTGAAAAGAACAGTTTAAGGATTATGAATATATTTTTTTCCGAATTTTTCACTATATATTTTTAGAGATACCGATATTTCATTTCACCAAATCATAATGTCTGCTGGAAATATTATGTAGTGACTTTTTTTAAAAATTAAATAAAATTAGATAAAAATAAAGCTGTTTATGGATAAATCCGTAAGTGCGGACACAAACCGATCTCCCTAGATCCACCTGGATCTAGAACAAAACATGACAGAATAGGACGCTTTCCTTAAGTTTTAAATATTGAATTTACTAAGAGACAAGAATAAGTAGCATACC
>ML863324.1:23149-34929 GCA_009831015.1 Picea engelmannii
GAAACCTTTAATAAGATCCAACCTTGGGCTTAATCTAATAAATACTTTGAGGGTTTAATAACTAAGAATGGGTATTCTTTATCTTCATAATACTTGTGCTTAAACTCATAAATCTTATTTGATGATGTATTGATGATGATCTCGTAAATGTAATGTGATGCTTTGATCTCCTTGTATCCTGCACACAAAATAATTAAAGTGGTTAGCTTGTTTGTTGTATTCTAGCATTTTCCAATTGTAAATCTTGTACTTAATATTTGATTCGATTATTTTTTTTGTAATCTACTTGTAACGAATCACCCCTTAAACTTTAGTTGACCCCTTGCCCAATCTTAGGTACTAGTCTTAGTTGCCCTAGGAAAAGGCTTGCTTGACATACTAACTTTGCACCTTGCAATGTTGCCTTAGCATCTTAGGTTAGAATCCCCCCAAACCTTAACAAACTAAAATCAACTCCTAGAACTTAACTTTAAAACTTAACTAGAAACTAGGGACTACCCCCCTTGGCTTCCCTAGGAGTGAGCCTAGACGGAAGAGGTTCCAGTCAAAGTGACAGTGTGGGCTGTGAACCTAGGCATTGTGCCTCCAAGGACACACTAAGTGAGTCGGACTTAGCTCACGTTTGCAAGTGTGTATTAGGATGGCAACAGTGTCCATACTTGTCACATCTAAAACATTGAATCTTTGATATGTCTTTTCTTTGTTCATGACCTGGAGCTACTGAAGTTTTCTTGTCATTGAATGCTTTGCTGAAACTTCTTCTTTTTCTTCTGCCTTTCTTTGCATGAGAAGCAAGGGCTTGATTGTCATCATGATGGGAGTCTTGCACGCCTCTGGCTATAAGTCTGCTTTCCTCTTGAGTGTAGTCTTCCCATAGACAATCAAACTGAGGTAAATTTGCTCTTCCACTGATACTTTGAATGAATGGTTCCCAATGGCTTGGAAGAGCATTGAGAGTAATCATGACAAGCTCTTTGTCTGTTATGGTTTCTCCAATGGCACCTAATTGATCTCTGATCTCTGAAATCTTCATGAAGAAGGTAGCAGTGGTGTCATCTTTCATCATCTTGAGATTTTGAAATTGGTGTTTCAATGTAAGAGCTCTGTTAGTGTTGTTGCTCTCAAACATCTTCTTCCATGCATCATACATTAGATAAGTTGTCTTCAAGGTAGAAATGTGAGGTAGTAGATGATCTCTTACTGAGTAGATGATTATCTTTCTAGCTTTGACATCATCTATCTTCCATTTAGACTTCTCTTCATCGAATGCTATTGCCAGTAGAGTTCCTTCTATCAACTTCAATAGGTCACTCTCTTCTAGAGTGATGTGTAATCTTGACTTCTAGGAGATAAAGTTGCTTGATCCATCAAGCCTATCTTCCACCAAAGTTTTGTTCCTCATGGCTTGCAGATTCTTCACAAACCCTAACGGCTAGGCTAGAAACCCTAGTTGCAGAAAACCTAATTTTTTCAAGAGGAAGTCTCTAGGAGGTTTGTTGGACTTATGATTGCCAAAAAGAAGCCTTAGAGAGTCAAAAGAACCCCAGTGAGCTGCAAAAATACCACAACGACTTGCAGAAACCCTAATTGTTGAGTGCAGAATTAGGAGGGCGATCTACAAAAGGAGGGTGATTTTCTGGAAAGTACAGTTGGTTGGTTTGAGGAGGTCAACGCTTGTGCAAAAGTCTTCTTCAGGTATGTTGCTCTGATACCATGTTGAATTTTTTTAATAGTGACTCAAGCACATGTAGTTTCTTTTCAATTTAGCATGAACTTGAACCCTAAACAATGCAGCAATACAATAGCTGCAATAAACCAAGATCACAAGAAGAATAACCATGCACAAGACACAAGAAGTTATCCTGGGAAAACCCTTCTCAAACAAGGGAAAAACCCAGCAACCCTTTGCTATATTGCCAAGAGAAGAAACCCTCTCCACAAAAAAACCTAACGCACACAATAGGGTGCTCTATGACCAAGAAAGATAGCGCATAAGAAGTGCACACAAAATTACAACTCTCCAAGTAATGCATTGTGAGTGAATGAGATGATCTTCAATGGGGATCTATCTCTCTAATATATACATTACCTAACTCAACGAATAGACATGTCTATTGGCACAATAGGGCTGACTTGTACCCTTCACAATACAAATTAGGGTTTTACAATAGTCTTACTCTTTGACAATATAGCAAGGGGTCTCACACACTTCCTCTAGTGCTCTGCCACAAGGGACAAGTCCACATGTGCTCAAGCACAAGGGACGTCACTCTCAAACAGATCAACTCAACTAAATCCATAGGAGTATGAACTGGAGAGCCATCTCAAGTCATCTCAACTCAATCCAGAGGAGTACGGCAAAAGACCAACACAAGTCATCTCAACTCAGTCCAGAGGAGTATGACTCACCTATCATATAGGCGTTCTCACAGATCATCTTGACTCAGTCCAAAGGAGTACGATTTGGAGAATGTCTCATGAAGCGGCAATCATCAATAGTTCCTTCCCTTGTCAATTTTCACATGCAACCCTGTGACTAATTTTAGATCTAAAAAATTACTTCCTAGGGATTGTTACCCCTCAACCTAGGGGTAACTAAGGAGATCATGTCTCAAGGCCCATAGGTTGTAGACATGGAGTTTCGAGAGCCAGATGGGCAGAGAATAGCCCCGGAGAGCCCCTTCTTTTATTTGATGCATCCTACACATCACCAATAGCATGCATCCACCACACCGGCCTGATCCCAGAAGGCACTGGGTCTTGCTCCATGAGGTAATGAGTCCAGGAATCATGGTAAGTATCACTCTAATATTTGAAGCATTTGAGCATGTTGCAAAAGATCTTTCTTGATTTCAAAACGTTTTCTTGGAATTTATGCTATTTGCCTTATTTAAACCTGGAGGGTGTCATTATGTCCTAGTATGTCTGTTACCTTTAGGAATAGGTTGCTTCTGGGTGGCTCCTTGAAGAGTCATCATCCATTCCCTAGCACGTTTTTCACTTTCCATACTTCATTCCCTCCATCTCCCCAACCTTTTGGGATTTTCAGGTGTACTGACCCAAGAAGGGATTGTACCTTATCTCATGGGAAGGGGCTAAAGGCCCAAAGGGTAAAAGTAGCTGGCAAGAGATAAAAGCCAATCATAAACCTTTGAGATGCTTTGCCCAAGGATCCCCGAGAAAGCAATGAAATGCTTCTCTATAAGAACAGGGGACCCACAAAATAATGAATACTCAAGGTGTGGCTCTTACCATTATCTGGTCACCAAGCCAAAGTAGTGGCTCTTAGTTGCATGACTAAGGGAAAGGGGGTCTCATCACAAGCCACCCTTCTCATTTCCACAAGGTATTTGTGAATGACACTGTCATCTCTAGACACCAAGCCAGGACAGTGGCCTCCAACTAATTCTTTGAAACATGAAGAAAAATAAAAGAAAGAGCTAAGAAGAAGAAAATGGCAATAAATGGGCTTGGAAAAAAGTGCATTGAGGACACAGTGCAGCTCACCCTCTACAAAGGCACCCATGGGTAAGACAATACAAAGCCTTGTATGTCATGAACCCCATGCGCAGAAGTTCATCCCACACCATCTCACGTACACACATGACTAGGATAGGTTCCACCTAGGAATCACCCTGGACCTTGGAGTGATTGACCCAATAGGGCACCTTGAGACCCTTCCCAAACCTAAATTTGACAAATTGTATAACGCCCTTGATCATTTGTTTGGTTTGAAAAGGGGGGTTTGATGCACATCTTCGAGTGGTTTGATTATTAGATGTGGCTTACTTGTTATGATACTTGTGACTCATGGACCCCTAGAGGGCGTATCTATTTTCCTTTGCAGGACCTTGCCCGGTGGACGAGTATTCATGAGGAGATGATCAATTCGAACCTTCATGAGGGCTTTGAGCCCAAGGATGGATGCAGAGACCCCAGACTTGGGGCAAGATCGTGATGATTGGTTTGCACAACGAAGGAAGAGGATGTTGCCTTTGGAGGCACCCTGGTAGGCCCGGATGATGAGATGCAACCCTTCTCCACCTGGATGTTAGCCTTTGGAGGCCTTAGACGTCACCCTAGTATCCCATGACGTCACCTAGGGCTATGGTTTGACACTTGGGAGGGGTTAGACTGTAGTTCTGGCACGTGTGGCATGGAGGAGGGCCTTTGGAGGCCCAACGTTTTGCTAGATGACCTCAACGCTTCATGGAGAAGGCCTAACGTCACCCTAGGAAGGATGATGTCACCCTCTTAGGGTTTTATTTTGTGAAAATAATTTAGTTTTAAATTTTAAGAGCCAAATTGACATGTAGGCTCTGTTTTGTGAAAAGACACAACTTTTGGATAAATTAGCCAGAATTTCCCATATAAATATGGCTAGCTAATTTCATTTTTTCATCATAACTCTCACTTGTGGAAGAGAGGACTGAAATTTGCGCCCTAATTGGGGATTATTGGCTGAAATTGTGATGTGCACCACTCTTGGAGTCTTTCTACTTGCACATTGGATCATTTTTGGTGAATTCTTTTGGTAATCTAGGGTTTTAAGGCTTGATTATTCTTGGTGAAGTAAGTAAATCTGCAATTTGTCATTTCATTTTGAATGGTTATGGTATGTTTACTTATTCATGTTAAAGATTATGAAATTGCTTGTTTGACAACCCCTAGGAGTAAAGAAGTTAAAGTGTTACTTCTTTGCTCTATATTTGTTAAGACTTTGCCAAAGTGGTTGACAATGACAAGCTTCTAAAGCCACTATAGAAGCCTTGATCAATTGTGTTGCATCTAAATTTAATTTTCAATAAGTCTAAGAAGGAGGAGGCGCTAGGGCCTAGAAATAACTACACCCTTGTCGGCTCACCTCCCCAAAGCTTGGATCCTAGAAGACTTAAGGTGTTATTCTTCATAGGTCCCTTCTTTACTTAGATTAGTATAATCATTATAGTTGTTTGCTCCAAGTGAATGCTGCTAACTTTTGACTCCATAACCCCTTAAAAGGCACTAGTCTTCACCTCTCTTGTTGACGGATCAAACCAACACTCAAACCTTAATCTTTCTAGCTTTCACTACTAAAACTAATACTAACCTAGCCTAGTAAACTGACTTCATTTCTGCTGTTATAACTCTTTGTTACAGCCATCTTAGAGCAGCAAATTTTAATATTAATGTGAATGTTAATGTTAGCTAAGCACTTCAGATTTTGTTCATGACATAATATTTTCATTCTAAGTGTTAAGTGTTATCTTTCTATTGTCTTTTAAAGCATTTTCTGAAGAGTGTTTTTGCAGCTGTTACATATTTTTTTTTATTGCTGTTGTAAACCTATTAACTGCTGCACTTTTATATCAGCTAGCATATATTCCAGCGGTATATATATATATATATATATATATATATATATATATATATATATATATGTTTTGGGCAGGTTCACTTCACCTATTATATTTGCTTCATCATCTTAAAGACATAAACCTTGTGACATATTTAACTTGAGTGATCAATGGGAGGGGGGTAAATTATCTTTGCTTCATTTCACCAGCCCTTTAGGTCACTAGGGACATCTCCCTTGGAGTAGTCTTATCCTACTCCTAAAAAGAAAGGGGTTTCCTATTCAGGTGACAGTGATAGGTCACCCCCTTGTTACGCCAATCTTGTCTCACTTGCCTTGGGCTTTGGACAAGCACAGATTGTGCGATAACAATGATCAAACAGTAAACTATAGTTGTTATACTAAACAATTTTACACTTACAGCAGCGGAAACAACAAGATTTGAGATAAATCATCCACACAATTGACACAAAAAAAATTGTTCGATAAATGTCAAATTCAGAAATTTTCTTAAGGCAAAAATCAGCCTTCTCCACTTGACAAAATCACCAAAAACTGAGGACAACCTAGTCTTTTTCAGCAAATACAAAATCAGCAAATTACCCAGAAAATCCTTTGCCCACAAATCTGTTGCAGACACCTATATGGCCTGCTGACGTCAGTAATACGAACCGTTGAAACTGCCCAAAAAATTTGCATGTGTGGCCTCACACATGCGGCCTGTCCTTCTCTGTTGTACGGCAGTCACACATGCGGCCTATACGGACTGTTCCATACCACACGTGCAGCCTATCCATACTATTTTCCCTACACGTGCAGCCTGTCCAATCTGTTCACACATGCGGCCTTTCTCTCTCCTGTACGGTTGATTCTCCTCCTCTTCTCACACGCGTGGCCTCTCTTGGCTGGGAAAAATCAAAAAGCCTTCCTTGGCTGAAACAGAAATAGAAAACTTCAAGAATCCTAGGCCAGATTTGTCACAATTGCATAATTTCCCTTGCTTAAATTTTCAAGCTCCTAGCACAAATACACTTTCACTTATGCTAACTCCATAATGACACAATGAGATTTGTCACAATCTCTCTTCTCCTTATATAAGAGTCCAATGATTGAGTTTAGGCACCCCTTCTAAACTCAACAATTAATTAGAATATTTTGTTCTTCTTTGTGGGTGTGAAACCCCAACACAAGCCCACAAATCCCATCAACAAGTCCATGATGCCCTAGCCTCATCCCAAGGGCATTTTCACCAAAACAAAAGAGTATTTTGGTGCCAACGAAGATTCCCACACACCTGACACCATGGCCCCTTATGGGAATGCCTCCCGATGCTACAAAAGCATCAACACTTTGTTGATGTATTTAGCATCAGACAGGTACTTCCACATTGGCTTGGTGTCAAGCATGTGGAAGTCGTTTGTAATGCCTCTCGGAACCTTAGGAAATTCACTTTATGAGTTGATTATTAAGTGAATGACCTTTTAATTAATGTGAGATTAATTAAATTAAATGCCTAAGTTTATTTGGCATTAGTAACTTAAGTGAGTTGATTAAATCCTAGACGTTAGATCTAAAATGAAGGTGAGATCTAATCTCAACCTTTGATCACGTTGGAGATGATCTAGATTTTTGGATTTAGGGTTGACTCAACGTTATAAAAGCCGGCCTAAGTGAGAGGATGAGATACACAAAAAGTACATTGGAGCAAAGAATGGGTCTTTGCTCAGGTACTTGTGTCACAGACAGAGTGAGGAGATCTCATTGATTGGGTTAAGAGGACAGTTCATCCAAGTGTGAGTGGGCAGGGTTAGAGGAAGGAGCAAGGGAGATAGCAGCCAGGTAGGCTAGGCTATTTGTTGATTGTATTTTTCTCAAATGGGCCATTATCCCAGGACGAGAGCCCAAGATTTCATTTAATAAAATCAACTCAGATCTGGTTTTCTCATCGGGGTTTTTCCAAGGGTGTATACCCAGATATCTTGTGCAATGTGTATGGTTTCAGTTTTTATGCTTCCGTTATAATTCGTTAATAACCTAGTTGTGCTTTTAATTAACAAAGTGATTTATTCATAATTATTAGTTGGGTGTTGGGTTGAGAGAAATTAACACCCTTTGACTTCAACGTCCAACATGTGAACAAAGGCTAGCTGGCTAGCTCTTTGACTCGGAGAAAATGCCCAATGGCCAGGAAAGATGGAAGACTCCCTTTGATTTTGGCTTGATTTTGTTGGATCATTGTAAACATTTCCAAATTGATAGATTCCAACACATGGGTTTTGTTCAGAATGTGATTTGCTTAACCTTTGATGTTGTATTTTCTTTGCATGTCAATGAATGATCGTCTTATGCCACCTTTACCCATAAATATGCTTGTGTCACCCTTTAGCAGCGGATTTTGGCTTATAAACCTTCATTTTGCCAAAATTTCAACGTGGCATGTCAAGGACATATCCTGACAATCAATTTGAGCCCTTGTTGTATTTTTGGTCCTAGAACCATGTGCATTGGGATCCGTAAACTACCTCGGGAAACAAGAAATGTTGTGAATTGTGGGACTACCATGTTGAGAACTGTGAATGAATATTGCACCATGGCCAAGGAGATGCATACGGACTCAATAAAATATAACCATGTGGGAAATACATAGGTTTTGTTCGGAATGTGATTTGTTTAACCTTTGATGTTGTATTTTCTGTGCATGTCAATGAATGATCATCTTATACCACCTTTACCCATAAATATGCTTGTGTCACCCTTTAGCAGCTGATTTTAGCTTATAAACCTTAATTTTGCCAAAATTTTAGCGTGGCATGTCAAGTACATATCATGACAATCAATTTGAGCCCTTGTTGTATTTTTGGTCCTAGAACCCCGTGCATTGGGATCCGTATACTACCTCGGGAAACAAGAAATGTTGTGAATTGTGGGACTACCATGTTGAGAACTGTGAACGAATATTGCACCATGGCCAAGGAGATGCATACGGACTCGATAAAATATAACCATGTGGGGAATACATAGGTTTTGTTCGAAATGTGATTTGCTTAACCTTTGATGTTGTATTTTCTTTGCATGTCAATGAATGATCGTCTTATGCCACCTTTACCCATAAATATGCTTGTGTCACCCTTTAGCAGCGGATTTTAGCTTATAAAACATCATTTTGCCAAAATTTCAACGTGGCATGTCAAGTACATATCATGACAATCAATTTGAGCCCTTGTTGTATTTTTCGTCCTAGAACCACGTGCATTGGGATCCGTGAACTACCTCGGGAAACAAGAAATGTTGTGAATTGTGAGACTACCATGTTGAGAACTGTGAATGAATATTGCACCATGGCCAAGGAGATGCATACGGACTCAATAAAATATAACCATGTGGGAAATACATAGGTGCACACAAAACCATGGGCATAACAAGCCCTACATAGTGCGATCAACCCTACAAAACCAATGGCTCTCGTAAACCATGTATCCCAATAGATCCATCTCAAGGCCTCCAATCCTATCCAGTACAAAAGGAATTGAGAGCGAGGACTAGAGGGACCGAACATGGCTGACCATCAAAGGCCTAGGATACCATATACATAATCATTCACATGGCCTACAAGGCGTAGGACTTGCATCTATCTCAAACTTACAATGGTGTTGCCATGAAAAAAGTATAGGGTACCAACCAGGAGGTAACAAGACCGTAATGCAGAGGCTCAAGTTTATGATGATGTTGTTGCTTGAATTTTGTTCTCTCTAAATACAACTAGAATTTATCACCAACTTGAAAGTGATATGCAACCGACGCTTATCCTGAAGAACCTTTTATTTGTCTTGTGTCTATAAAAGCAAGTCTTTGGCTTTGAAAAGTAACTATGCCAAGTGATCAACAAAAGAAAAGACTTTACATTGATCTTTTTGCTTGCAAACAGTCAAAGGAGTCTTTGACACTGAAAACTCATAAGGTCCGACAGACCTCAAAGAGACAGTGGTGAGTAGACATGTGAGGAGCACAATTGTAATTATGTTGGATTACATGAAGATACATATCCCAATGCATTCTACATTGATGATGAACATGAAGGGCACATACAACATTCTTGTTAAAAACTTCTGTTTGACCATCAATTTGCAGATGAAAAGTAGAAATTTCCAGTTGACAAGTGAACATTTCTGACATGGAACTTCTCCCTCAAAAAGTCAACCCAAGTACATACGTTTATGATTTAACACTTTCAACTCGCAATGGAGCTGAATAGGATGGAAATGAAAGGTACAACTTTGTAACTATCCGCTAATAATTCATACATAAAGACATCATAAAACATGTGTAAAAAAAAACATTCATGGAACGTGTTATCACTCGAAGTTGTACCTTGGAAAAATTCCCAGGGGAGGTCGAATGACAGCTCAATAAAAGTATCATTGTCACAAATACTCCTCTTGCTTCTAAGTCAGCGCTTTTCTAACCAAAGTGGGGTAACCCTAGTCAGATTCTTCCAATCTGCAAATTGATCTTCAAAAATCACCAAACAAATCTGCATAACCTATAACCATTAAATCTGATTTTTGTATGACTGGTGGTCTCAAATCAAAATGGGCAATGGAGAAAGGCAGAAAGAAGAAAATCAGCAAGGTAATTCCTAATCAAATCTTGCTAATTAAAAAGCCCTAAAATCTAAATCAACCAAGCAAAGAGAGAGTTCCACTTTAAAGGAATTCTCGACAATTAAGATGCTTCAAAAACCAGACAAACTTTCTTCCATTAATCAGAGATTTCAAAGTAGATGGATTCGATACAGCTTTGGAACAAGCATGCCCCAAGGAACCAGAGGGAACTTAGAAAAAGGGTCGCTACTCAAGACCTTGTTGACCTATGAAAGAGGCTTCATAGTAGCCTTAGCCCGACAGACAGACAAGTTAAATGAGAAGAGAAGTAAACAAGTTGAATAATCATGAAGGACAATAAGCTACCGGTGATTAATCCTCTTGCTTGCTCCTTCCTTTATAGTTGAATGACTACCTAAGTCTAAAGGTTAAATTTGACTTGCCTTTTCAAAAACATCAGCCAAGATTTTCTAAAAATAGCAAAAGCACCCTCTCCAAAATTAGCAGCATGTTTTTTTCAAAAATAGCCACCTCCATGTTTATCACCCCACTTTTCTAAAAATAGGAGCTCCTATAATTAGCAGCTTCTAAAAATAGTAGAATCTAAAAAATTTAGTCGTGTTTTTCTAAATCTAGGAATATTCCAAAAATAACATGGTGCTTTTCCAAAAATATCTGCATCCACAAATAACACTTTTAAAAACAGAAGTGTCTAAAGTTAAAAATCTCCTTGTGAAATCACTTGGCACCACCTTCAAACCACATAGTTGGATATCTCATTCCAGGTACTGGTCAAGTGATAACAGAACTGAAATATGCAGCAAAGAAAATGCACAAGAAAATAAACCAAGCTAGGAGGACGAATACCCTATGTTGGTGTAGGCGAGCAACTACCCTGCAACCCACCACATGCATTTGCCAAGGCAGATATGTATAGACAATAAATAATTGCTATGAAACCATCATCCTTTATTCCTTTGTCCCTTCCCTCTAAATCGAAGGTCAAGGCATTCAAATAAGATGCACAGTTGTTGAAAAGATCCGAGGGTTCAAATTCCTGAACTTAATTACTAGTACCACAAAGAATCCTACTACGGACATAAACTTACGACGTGGCTTTCAACTCGTGACACTGTCAAAAGAATGGTTAGTATTATATTTTAGTATTTTTTGTTTATGTCGTTGCAAGAAGAGAAAAATTGTCTATCTACTTTAAAAGAAACTTGTGGCATGTCATGTCATGTGTCAGAATGGAAGCCCTTCAAATTGACAATCAAAACAGATGCATTAAATATGCCGAGGTAGAAAGAGCACACATGAAAATAAGTGTGGAAAACCTATATTTACCCCTGCTCTATCTGCCTTGCAAGGTGGAAGGGAAGAGGGTTATATAGTAAAGATTATAAAATGTTATGATGGTTCAACATGTCTCCTGGTGTCCTACCCCTTAGTTAAGCATAATTAACTATCATGAATGATCATTATGTGCAAGTCATTATGAATACCATTTCAGTCCACCTTTACTTTTGGGACAAAGTGAAGGTAGATGTGGAGGATTGAGAGTGACATTAAAGAGTGTGAGAATGGGAGGGAAACTTCAGTGAAGGTACCAACACCTCAAGAACCATTGAAATCCTCCAAACAATGGTTATGTTGTCCAATATGTGGAGTGGAAATAGTCCTCCTTTCTCATCAATATATGGTCTTCAGTTTGCATGAAAGTTTATAAAGACATTGAGATAATGTTGTATGATGATGGGGTCTCAAGTTTCAACATTCCCCCTTTGCTTTAATACACTCGTCCCAAGTGTCTAGCGGGTAAATGAAGGGAAATATGGATCACT
>ML863325.1:0-23049 GCA_009831015.1 Picea engelmannii
TTTCAATAGTACGATACCTATGGTTCTTAGAGAGGAAGTGCCTATACTCATCAAACACCTCCTTTCCTAAAGTTTTTGAACGCCGAGATTTGATCTTAGGACCACAAACTGGACATGCAAATCTACCCTTTGTTTGAAGACCTACAAAAGTTGGATTAATAATTATGTAAATTATACGAAGGGGATTATTTAAAAAAACATGCAGCATGGTATCTTCAAATAATTATATACTATAATTAAAGTGTAATGGATCGTTACATACCACAAAAATGTGTTAGTCCTGGGGAATCATGAATTGTCCATACAAGTATTCCATGGAATTGGAATTCCTTCTGCCTTATTGGTTTACAAACGTCATACATAGTGATGTCGGCCCATAACTTTAGTAACTCGTCGATGTGAGGCTCGATATATACATTCATATCTTTAACCTGGTACTTACCTAATTGTTTGAAATTACACATAATTACTAACGTGATGTGCATATATAAGTAAATAAATAAATACAAGATATTATGCAACAAGAAATACAAATGAAATCTTACATTCGAAAAATTAATGATAACATTACATACCTGGAATAATCATTGTCAACATTATGTGCTCCCTCTTTATTGACATCCAAGGAGGAATGTTATTGTTGATAAAAAAAATTGGCCACACTGAGTAAATAGACCTGAGCTCCCCAAATGGATTAACATCGTCAATGGCCAATGAAAGCCTAACATTATGAGGTTCATCTTTAAAAACTGGCCATTTTTCCTCAATTTCCTTAAATGCATAACCATTTGCAGGCATTCGAAGAACACCATCTCCACTTCTATTACATGCATGGTAATCCATAAACTGTGCTATGCTTTCTCACTGGAACAGTCGTTGCAAACGTGGAATTATGGGAATATGACGAAGAACCTTATAAGGCACCTTTTTTGTTAGTTGATTGGTTCTATATCTACTGGTCTGACATTGCGAGCATTCTGTTTTCGACGCATGTTGCCCATAGTATATAATATGATCATTGGGACATGCATCTATAGCTTGATACTCCATTCCAATTTCTTTCATAATGGCATTTAAATCTCGGTATGTGCGAGGTAAAATATTTGACAATGGTAACAGAAATTCACCTAACAATCTACGACAAAAAATAAGTAATTAGCGTAAAGAATGTTATAATTTGTAAATATTTAATTCTTATTTCAAACATTGAGTAAAACTAAAAACAAGCAAAACAATCAACCTTTATGTATATGTGATGATGAACCATATTACATACCTTAGGATCTGTGTCATACAACTGTTTGACAAACCATTCAAAACCTTTAAGTTCACCAACAATAATGTAGAAGAAAGAAGATTTTCTTTTGAACCTTCATAAAGTGGTTTTTTTTCCTTCTCTAGCAGAGGTACGTCAAGATCACCAATGTCCTCATCATCACCCTCGTCCAGTCGAGCGAACAAGTCTTGGATCAATTCATTTGTCCCATCGTCTTCAACTATATTTTTAATATTGTCATCTTCTTCCATAGGATCATTAACTTGATCTTCAATATTCGACACTCCAAATTCCTCGACACCTTGTAGTACAACATCATTTCTGCTAGTACTTGACATGTTCAGACGCTTAGGGGGCCAGCCTGACTTTATAATTACAAACAGTCATGCAAAATTAGTGTACTGCATAAGAAATATTTAAACAATATAAAATTTTATAAATACAATCAATATAAAGATATAATAATGAATATATAGTTTACCAAGGGACAATATCTGTTCGGTCCACCTTCAACGTGCCCATGGGTTCTGCAATGTCTTACAGTTGTTTGTATTAAAATTCTTCTGACTTTTGTGCTCCCGCATTTAGCGCAAGGGCAATAACATCTCTTGTCACCTTGTCCATAATATCTCCACATTATTCACCACAACCAAAATATTGAGACGTTTATGTTATAAAGTTCAGTGATGATGTGCTAGATCTATTGGATTCTTGAAATGCAATAGACCAAACCATACAATATATTTTACCACATAAGCTTCAAAGCTTCACCATAACCAAGTAACATAATCAAATGACATAATAGAACTAGGGCAAGAGATCAAGTCACATATAAGCATTGGAAAATTAGCATGTTCACAGACGACATAAAATCTACATAAACGTATAACGTTATAAAATATTAAAGGAGACAAAAGAAAAAAAAATATTTAACTAACCTTCAAAGTCTAAAATCCTCTTGCACACCTTGAACAATGATCACAAAACTAAGCTCTGTAGATCAAAGATCAGTTCAATCTCTTAATCAACAAGCAAACCTTCACATAAAAACGAATATTAGCAGAGCTATAACACATAAAATATGTCGCAACTATAAAAATTAGTTGAAATTCCGTTCGAATTAACTAATTTATAGATTCGTCATCGTCAGAATTCCGACGACTATAACCCTAAATTAAGGTTGACAATTTTGAAGTCAATGACTGTTATGTTGACCTACAAATGGATATATTAAAGTGTCAGAACTGGGCGTCGTACTCCCAACGACCTTAGAACACGTCGGAAATCCGACGTTATCGGGACTAATTTTTTAAAAAAATAGTAAATTTTCATTTTTTTTAATTTTTTTCGACAAAAAAATTGATTTTATCACAATCGTCATAACAGTTCGTCGAGTTTTTAGCCTATATGTAATAGTGATCCCTAGCTCATCATTCTGGAATGCATCTAACAACATTGTCTCCATGGCAGTTGTATCCTGTAAATAATCATCCATACCAACTTTGTTTTATTGACTCCATTTCCAACTTGTGAAGAACTACTATTGTTGTAGTCATTCCTAATTGGTGAATCTAGATGTAGTGGGAATTGAATAGGTGGTTGATTCAACCATTGTTGGTATGATTTCTCTTTGAGTTATGCTCTTATTGCAACCTTCTCTTGATTTGACATTGCAGTGGGGTGAAACGAAATATGATAGTTAGGTTGTTCATCATCAAAATCCTAATTTAAAAAATATTGAACATTAGTACATCGATGGCATTAGTAAGCACAATATAATTGGTTTTTTCAAATTACATTATACCAAACTATTATTACCATCGTTGACCCAGTATTGTGGCTAGAAGATGGCATGTTACAATTGGCAGGGTAAAGCAGTTTCCCATTTTCATCTACCAACTTATTGCGATATGTTGCTCCTGATAAGAGCTTCCAAAGTTTTTTAATTGGTGGAATATTTTATGCATCTAAACTCGATTCGGAATCAGGATCTTGCAAATTTGGATACATTTTTATTCAGATTGACATGGATTAAAAAATAAATTCAATTAGATAATCAAAATATAAATAAAATATGAATTTACTGGAGATGGAAAGGGAGAACTGGAGAAATCCGCGATGGAATTTGAGCAATATGGAATAGGCTGGAATTTGAAGAATTGGCCATTTGATATTATAAGTTTTTCTCCTTGCATTTGAGCAAAATCAACAATACATTTTTAATAATAAAACGACTTTAAGGGGAAAATGTATACTATGAAATATTGCAAGTCATGTAGATACATCCTAAAATATAACTTAAGATGAATATACTATTTTATGTGAAAATAAAAATTCAGATAACTTTTAAAGCATAGAAGTGCACTTGTTTAAACTAAATGCACCGGTGCAACTATAAACAATATAAATCACCGAGGTTTTTAATTACGAACCGCACTGGTTCTCATGAATTCAAATAAATAAAAAAGAATTATATGATATCGGTGCTCCAAAACGTTTTAGCGCATCGATGTGTTTTATACACAATTGCACCAATACGTTATATTAATAAATGCACTAGTGCGTTATATTAAGAAAAGCACCGGAGTTTCATAAAACTTAAAAAAAAAGTGTGACTTTGTTTTTTTTATAATTGAAAAATAAGCGGGAATTTAAAATCTAATTTCATAAAGTCCTTTAAATAGTAAAAAAAATTTCACCGTTTCTTACTTTACCAAAATTTACAGGGAGAGATTTGTAAGAGAGACATACAGGAGAGCATTGTGGAGCAATAGAATAATTTGGAACAAAAACAATATTCAGAAGATGAAACTTTGAAGGTTATGGTGATTCATTTAAAACCGTTTTCATAAATTCCTTGAAATAGTATTAAGTTATTCATTATTTTATTATTTTTCCAAAATTTACAAGGGAGAGATTTGAAAGAGAGACATAGCGGGGAGCACTATGGAGCAACAGATCAATACTTTGGAACAAAAGACTTATTCAGAAGATCAGGATTTGAAGGGTATGGCGATTCATTCAAAACACTTTTGGAGCAACAAAATTATATTAAAGATCATAATTTGAAGGGTTTTGTGATTCACTCAAAAACCTGCATAGTAAAAATTTTAACTTTTACTGCTGATTTTAAAAATATTTTTTTTTACAAATTGTATCTCTATTAGATTTAATTAAAATTCATAAAAAAAATAAAAATAAAATTCATATTTACCTTAAAACCTTGTTTATTCGTGCTTATGTGACTGCAAAATTTCACCTTAGGGTTTAACTCCCTCTATCACATCACAATTACAACTTTTCATTTTAGGCATTTTAGATATAATGGGTTTGTGTTTCCATATAAAAGGTGTTTGACATGTGATGCAAGGGGATCACTTATTGCATTAGATCCAAACCCTCTCGGCCCTGTCATATTTTTTTTTTAAATGGTTTCGGGTTATCGGTGTGCCTATTTGAATATAACGCACCAGTGCGCTTGCAAATAAAGCACACTGGAAATAATGCAACATAATTTAAAAAATAAAATCGTTCATTGGTGTGTAATTTTATTTGTTCATGGTATTTTTTTATTTTTGTTCTTTACTCTAGGAGAGGTGTTGTTAACGATACATATCGCACCGCTGCAATTTAAAGTATTTTTTAAATATTTTTTCATATCAGTGTGTTTCATATATGGAATGCACCGATGCTTTAATATTATTAAAGTGCACCTTAAACTAGTTTTTTTTTTAGCTGAAAATTATGTGATTTATTTATAAAATATATTTAATAGCTTGTGTATTTAATGGTACAACTTGTATATTGATAAAAAAAAATGTGTGAGAATAGTTCAAGTATAAAAAATTCTGATCGACACAATGATACCACATCCAAAAAAGAAAAAAAGACAAGTTTTTTGTAAATTCTATACAAAATTAATATGTTAACAAGACAAGTTCTTTGTAAATTCTATACAAAATTAATATTGTTGAACTCTATGTAAGTTTAACAAATATGTATTGGTTAGTGTGTGTCCTGGAAAGCCATAAAATGAGGAAGCGCAATAAGATTCTTTATGATCTAAGTGAAGAAGAGTGTAAACGCTTGATGGAAAAATTGAAAAAGGATGAATCAAGTGAATGAAAAAAATTTATTCAATATGAGTTCTTTTTTTAATTTTCATTAATAATATACTTTAAAATATTAGATAACATGTTTCAAACAATCTCTTAATTCACATATGTTTAATGTTCTGCAGGGACCACAACGAAGGAATGAAATGTCATCCTAAGAAAATAAAAATTATAGAAGATGTAAATGATGATGAATTGATCCTTAGCTCATCTGGAATGTTGTTGGAGGTTAATGAAAGGATGAAAAACTTTTACAAAGCTATGAAGGATATAATGGAACAAATGTATAGACAAAATTTCCACTTACAATTCATAAATCAATCCAATGATTCCAAGAACGAGGTTATATCTAAACTACATGAAGCATTTCGAGAACAATGGTCCATGAGACTTGTCAGACTTGCAATAGCAAAAACATACAACAACAAAAAAAATCATTCAAAAAGTAATATTCCTAAAAATGCTTTTCTAGAATATGTATATATTACGACGAACCATTCCTTTACTTATATCAATTTTGTTATATTTAGTTTTGATATATCAATATCAAAATAGTTTATTGTCATGTTACTTTTTCAGAAAGATTATGAAAATCCCAAAGGATCAACGAGCTAATATCTGAGATATGCTAGTAGGAATGTCCAAAAACGTGTACAAGGAGATGGTAAAAGAAATGGACATAATTGCATGAAAACATTGAAATTTTCTATTAGGTACATATAAATAAATAATTTAGCATTAAATATTAATTTTCAAGTATTTTCTTGCAGAAAATAAAAAAAAAATGGAACCCATTGAGCACATAAAACAAGATGACAAAGAAGAAAAGGGTTGATAGCAAAGTTTGTGAGTAATTGTTTTTTCCTTAACATTAACTTAATATTTCATTTTTTAATATTTTAATTTGTTTTAAAACAACCATCCTTGAATGTCTTCAAACATGTGTTAACATACAAAGAAGAGCCATCGGAAGAATTGATTGACATTAGGTTAATTAAGGGTTGTGAGTATATGTTGACATATCAAAACTTAATTGTGTAATTTGTAAGTATCTATGTTGTTTTACTTCTCTCATTTTATAATTAACGGAACAAAAAAAAATCCTTTATATTAAATCTATGATTTATTATTTGTTGAGAGAAGGCATGAGATTTTATTTTGAAAGAATGTGTATCATTTAGGACTCAATTATTTCTATGGTACGTCTCTTTTCAATTTATATTCATGTATATTATTTATTTCAATTTTCATTATTCTCACCAATGTAGATACACTCATTACACTTTATTTTTATTTTTGTAGATGGAACTTGAAGAAGAGGAACACAATCGAAGAAATCAACAAAACATTTGACCAACTAACCCAAGTCATGGAAGTAGTTCGAGCACCAACAAGAGTTCCAATGAAGAATGATGATCAATATATTTGGATATCAATGCAAGCTGTTGCATTTTTTGAATTAATTGTCTGTAAAAATCATACATTTTGTTTAATGTAATGGACATAGTGTCCAAATTGAACGAAAATGGGTTGCCAATAAGTGTCCCATTTTATATGAAAAAGAGTATCTTATTCATATATAATCAAATACATTTTATTTTATTCTATTGCATTTTCCAACCTCGTTGTGAAATGTTATATTGTTGATTAAATATATGGATGATTAAATATTGTAATGAAGAGATGTGAAATATGATGATATAACAAATTAATTCAAACATCATATCCAAATGCACTACTCAAAATTTAATTTATATGAATACTATTATAAGATATATGCCAATTTTTTGATGAACAATGTAATTAAAAAATAACAATAATTGCACTGCCACATGTCGATGTTTCTAAAAATAGAAAATCAAAATCGATGTGTTTAATGATAAAAAGCACCAGTGTGGGTAATGATTAAAAGCATCGGTGTTGTAATTAAATGCGCAACGGTCCTAATATATAATGAACAACCATCGGTTTAAGCGGAGTCTCCTGGCGTCACCAATTATACAATGGATTTCACCACTCCCCTAGTCAGACACATATGTTGAATTTAATATCCTTGGAGAAGTTTACTCACAAAATCCTATTCCAAGGCTCTAAATCCTAAGAGAGTTCATGCACCCTAAATAATAAAATCGTTTGTAATCAATTTTAAATTTATCAGTGTTAATTTTAGTGGCCTTGCTTACTCAAAAATGTACGGTCGTGAAACTGATGATGTTATGACTCAACAAGTAAAATAAATGAATATGAATAAAATGAAAAGTCCTAAATTCAATTCCAAATAAATGGTAAGCGTTTCAAAATGAAATTTTCAATTTAATTCTGCTATTTCAAATAAGATGTAATCTTTCCATACATGTACTAAGATCAATGATAAGAACCCAAAAGATCAAATTCCAGCAATGCAAAATGTATATTTTTGTATTTTCAATATAAAAGAATGAAAATGCAAGGACTGAACATCAGCTTGATATAAATAACCTACTGTATGTAAACAGAGACAAACCAAGTAGAATATCAAGACGTAAACCCTCAACCCAGGATGCAAGGACAACCAATGAAAAGGATGATGAGAAAGAAAAACTGCCCAAAAATTCAACCAAAGAAAGGTTTCTTGTCACTTTGCAGGTACTTAACAGTCATGAAAGAGACCTAAGAAGACTCAACAACCATAAAAACTTACCGAACAAACATCAAACTCAACAATCAAGCAAACAAGGATGATGTACAAGACTGTTCAGGAGAAAATTGCGTATATATGCTTCCTACAGAACGACAACTCGTGTATGTACGTGATTGTTAGGAAAAAAACCGTGTATATGTATTGAAACAATGTCAGGTTAAGGATAAATCCAAGAAACTAAAACTCAAAATTAATAGAGGCTATCAAGCAACATAATGACCCTCGTCGTTATGACTACATACGATGCATAACAAGTGCAATTTTTTTTTCTAAAGGAGGAAAGTAACAACGACAACAATTAATCAAAACAACTTGACAATGAACACAATGCACACAAATTAGGAAACAGACAACATAACGACCCAACATACTAGCACATCATGCAACTAGATGCAACATGCGAAAATCAATTAGACAAAATAAAAATGACTACCCGTCCATCCCACTCTGCAAGGTTAGGACCTCCAGGACACATAATCAATGCTCAAGCCTAGGTTCCCATCAATTTTGAACATTTAAGGTCTCAGGGATGGCAACTCTTCTGAGGAACAAGGAGGTGTCTACATCCTTCCTGACACAAGAAAGACAACACCTACAAGCTAAAGGAAAACATCAATTCAACCCAATGCAACAACACCAACCGATGCATGTAACACGAACCTTCAATGCGAGCGATAATTGGCAGTCTATGAATCAACAATCGCATGGCGCACAAGTAAATAAACAACAATCGATCACTAGTGGCCCTTCATCGCGCACCATTAGATAATCTAACATATATAATCTATCTAGCATTAACCAACTTGAGGTGTAATTCTAATTACCATAAGGTTCTTCCACTTATTAACTTGTAACCATGTTGATAAGATAAGAATATAATGGAGTTATTCCTTCAAAAACATTAATGGAGTCGCTAAGCAAGCTGGAGTGACACCTGAAATTAATGGTGAACATCATTAACTTTCGTTAAACAAATTTAATGATTTAATGGTTTAAATTAAATGGGATCCATATATAGGAAATAAGGCTTGGTGATAACCATATCCTAAATTAGGTTTCACTAAGGAGCAATCATGCTCAAAGAAGGAAAATGTAATTTTGATCAACATTCTCATTTCATAAAAATCCCTATATACAGTTTTAAGTTCACTCTTATTGATTTTTCCAATAAAAATATTACCAATAATGCCCAACTAACATTTCGACCATTAGACTTTAAACAACCATACAATTTCAATTAATAATAATGAAAAAATTCCAATATAACCGATATATACATAATTGTTTTAACCATGCATGAATGCAAGATAAACCTTTAGAAATTTAATTATTCATATTAATTCATAATATTAACTATTCATAATATTGCATATCTATGGTGGATTTATGGTGAAAATTTGTGAAGCTCTTTAATAGGTTGCATGGTAATAATTTTGTTCCTACCTGATAAATCAAAATAATCTTGCATAAACAATTTCACTACATTAAGAAAGACCTTTGTTGTAGTTTTCAATCTTCTGCTAAAAAGAATTATATGTGAAAACACAAAAAATGGTATTTACCTTTTATTAGCACAATTACATGGTGAACTAAGGTATCTACATGGAAGTTGTTTCCTGGAAATATCAAGCTATTGTGTTGTCATCTAAGACTATAAATAAAGTTTCAACCAGTGCTCAACTCATGTTTCCATTTATGCTTCATGATGGGTTTATCCTATACACCATTGCATCCTTCTCAGTTTAATTATATGTCCCATGACTTTAAATGATCAAATTGGTTGATGAGAAATTCTCAGATAAATGAGATTCATGGTTAAATTTTGTCCTTTCATTACATAACTCAGACTTGGAAAATCATACTAAAAATGAAACAAGTATTCCAACAATGGCTCTCGATCAGTTGATTTTTTTGAGTTGTTGGTAATCACACTATTGGTGGTATAAATTGGCAAATATTGTAAACAAGTAAGCCATCTCATACCTTCAATAACTTCAAGGTAGAAAATTAATTAATTTTCTTAGTTAAACTTCAGAGATAAATTTCATCCTTTCATGAATGTTCAGCGTGTTATTAGGTTTCTTTTCAATTCACTAGATAATCATAGCATAGATAGAATCACTGAGAAATACACAATCACAAGAGACACATCATTTATCCTGGGAAAACCTCATGGGGGAGAAAACCCAGCAAAAACTTCCTTAATATAGATAGCCAATACAATGCCAAGAGAATAAACCAAACACTACAGAAAGTCCTCTCCAAGTAATGCGCCTCTCTCTCTCTTCCTTCTTCTCCAACTGCAGCTCCAAACTTGCGCTCTAATGAACAAGCGAGTGAGTGAACAAATGAGGCGTTGGCCTCCTTTATTTATACAATCTGGCAGGTGCTGAAAGGACATGTCTTTTCACTGGCAGGGCCGACTTCTCATTCTGGGTGGTTAGAACCACCTTAATTTATTATGGGGGGTGACTTCTAATTTTTGCATATTATAATTAGGGTTTGACCAATCCGCAAAATGGGAGTTGATCATTTATAATACCCGACATGATCAATCCACAAAAGGGGATTGATCTAATGAATAATACATCAATAATAAATAGAATACTCTTTGCAGTTACAATATTTCAACACTACCCCTTAAAAAGAATGGTATTCTACAACAACATCAGGCGAGAGAGAGGGCAACATCATCAACGACATCTTGGAACAATGACTGACATATCTATAAATCATCGAAATTTTTTCTCATCATCAATAGCAGTAAAAAAACAACACAAAGGATGGAGCATCATCAACATTAGCACTAGGTTGAGAGTCTTCAGAACGAGGTTGGAATCACAACATGAAGTTGGCCACACAATATCATCAACATGAGGCTAGCATCACAGTACGAAACTGGAAATACAATATCATCAGCACGAGGCTGGAATCACAGTATGAGACTGGAAACACAACATCATCAGCACGAGTTTGGCATCACAGTATGAGACTGGCAACACAATATGATCAGCACAAGGCTGGCATCATAGTATGAGACTGGTGACACAATATCATCAACACGAGGATGGCATCACAGTACAATACTAGCAACACATAATCACAGCACAAAGCTAGCACATCATCACAACACAAATCTGGCACATCATCACAACATAAGGCTAGCACATCATCACAAAATGAGGCTGGCACATCATCACATCACGAGGTTGGCACATCATCAACATGAAGCAGGAATCACATCACAAGGCTAACACATCATCAACATGAAGTTGGCATCACAGCGCAAGGCTGGCACATCATTAGCATGAATCTGGCATCACAACACAAGGCTTGCACATCATGAGCACAACACTACTCCCCCTTTCGAGGGAGGTCCTTTCGGACCACACCAATCTTATCTCGAAAGTGCTCAAACTTTACACGAGATAGAGGCTTGGTCAACACATCAACAACCTGTTCATCTGTGCTAATATATTGGAGCTTTATGACTCCTCTCTGCACCATATCACGAATGTAATGATATTGTATCTCTATGTGTTTTGAATTTTCATGGAACAAAGGGTTCTATGTCATCTTTATGTAGCTCTGGTTATCACATAGGATCAAAGTTGCTTCCATCTCTAGATCGAATAGACCTGTCAACAACTTCCAAAGCCATATGGCTTCACAACTGGAAGAACAAGAAGCAATGTATTCTACTTATGTCGTGTTGAGAGCAATGCTTGATTGCTTCCTACTCTTCCATGAGATCATTGTTGACCCTAGACTGAAACAACATCCTGAAGTTCTCTTTCTGTCATAGACACTTCCTTCCCAATCTGAATCAGTATAACCACTCAGTCTGAAGTCATGATCTCCATCATAACTGAGACCATAATTTAATGTACCCTTAAGGTACCTCATCACATGTTTTGTAGCAACTAGGTGAACATGTCTGGGTTCTACCAGAAACTGACTCAAGGTGTTCATAGCAAAACAAATATCTGGCCTGGTGTTCACCAGATAGATCAATGATCCAATGATCTGTATATATAGCGTAGCATCAATCAATTATGACGAAGAGTCAACCAGGAGCTTCAACTTTGTTTCCATGGGTGTATTCATGGACTTGAACTCCAACATATCAAATCTCTTCAGGATTTCAACTGCATACTTCCCTTGGTTAAGGAATATCCTCTCTGGGCTCTGCCATACCTCAAGACCTAAGAAATAGTACATTAGGCCAAGGTATTTCATCTCAAATTCTGCAGTGAGATTCTTCTTACATTTAGTGATGAGATTTTCTTCTCCAGTTAAGAATATCCACAAAAAACAACAACATAACAGGTTGATCATTCATAACCTTGAAGTAAAGGTTAGAATCTGCTTTACTCTTAGTAAAACCCAAGCTCGTCAGAAAACTATCAATCCCTCCATACCAAGCTCTAGGAGCTTGCTTCAATCTGTACAGAGACTTCTTCAATTTGCCCACATGAGTCTTCCTGTCTTCAACTTCAAATCCTTGAGGTTGTTCTATATACACTTCTTCTCCAATGACACCATTCAAGAAGGCAATTTTCATGTCCATCTGGTGTAACTTCCACTTCATCTTAGTTGCAAGGGCTATGATGGTTCTGATCGAAGTGTATCTGACTACATGAGAAAATTTATCTTCATATTCAATGCCTTCCTTTTGAGATAAGCCAGGAGCAATGAACCTTGCTTTATATTTCTCAATAATTCCATCAGCAGCATGTTTTATTTTGAAAATCCATTTGGAAGATACCACATCCTTGCTCTTCGGTCTAGGAACTATTTCCCATACATCATTCTTTATAATGGATTGGTATTCTTCTGTCATGGCATATGCCCATTCTTTCTTTTGAATGGATTCTTCAAAGCATGTAGGCTCCTTCTCTAAGAGATCACACATCAAATCCATATAACTGGAAAATGGCTTAGGTTTCTTCACTTGTCTCATGGTTCCTTCACGGACACCATACTTCTCTCCATCTTGAATAATTTCCCTTTCCCAGGTTGTCTTTCTCTTGCGAGAGATTGTCATCTAGGGAGGTTCTTGAGATTCTACTATGTCATAGTCTTCTAGAATATTCTCATCAAGGGAAGCTATGACTTCCCTCACTGGTTCTACAACTATGGGAGCTACAGGTTCCTCTTCATATACTTCTTCAAGTTGGCATCTTCTTGATTTCTTGAGTGCTACATCTTCATCAAAGGTTACATCCATGGTGATATCAATATGATGGTAACCTGGTATATAAACTCTGAAGTCCTTGGATACCTCAGAGTATCCAACAAATATTCCCTTATTTCCTGAAGGGTCCAGCTTGGTTCTCTTCTCTTTTTGAATATGTACAAATATTGGGCAACCAAATATTTTGAGATGGATTACTTCTGGCTTCTTTCCATAGAACATCTCTTCAGGGTTCTTGAACCCTAGTGCACTATGGAAAAAAAAAATTTGTACATATATTGTTGTTTTTTCTTCTTCTTCCCATAAGCACATTGGAAGATCTTGATCATGGATCATGGTCTTCACTACTTCCATTATATTTATGTTCTTTCTTTCTGCTACACCATTTTTTTGAGGATTGTAGGGAGTAGTGAGCTCCCTCTTGATCTCGACAACTTTGCAGAAGTTTAAAAATTCTTTTGAGGTGTATTCTCCTCCATTATCTATCCTGAGTATATTGATATTTCTTTCAGAAAGATTCTCTATCAAGGCTTTGAATTCCTTGAATTTACTGAACACTTCATCTTTTGATTTCAAAAATTAAACCCAGGTTTTACAAGAGTAATCATCAATAAAATATACATAGTATACATACCCACTGATGGTGGATGATGGAATTGGGCCACACACATTTGAGTGAATAAGTTTTAGGACTCCTTTTTCTTTACTGTCTCTCTTCGGAAAAGGGTTCTTGATGTTCTTCCCTTGTGCACATCCATTGCACACACCTTCATGGTCAACCTTGAGTTCTGGTAGACTTGTGACTTCCTTTCTTACATAAGGTAATTCTTTGTAGTTGATGTGGACCAATATTATATTCCAATGTTCACATGGATTCTCAATGGAGTGGGTCATGGCTACTTCTGAGTGACCCTTTAGCTTATACAAGCCACCTTCTTCTTTTCCAATTACAATTGTTTCTTCCATGGTTTTTCCTTTGGCCCACATAAGAACTTCTCCATCTATAAAGGAAACTCTAAAGCCTTTATTTTCTAAAGATGATATGGAAAGTAAGTTTTTTGTCAAACCTGGTACATATAGTACATCTTTCATCTTCATTGGAGTGCTAGAATTAAGCTTGTAATTTGATTCTCCTACTCCCTTGATAAGGTATTGATAATCATCTACAAGTGTAACTTTCTGAGAAAAATTATTTTCTAAACGGCAAGAGAATGTCTCTTTGACCTGTCATGTTCTTGGAAGCACCACTATCAATGAGCAAAATGTCCTCACCAGGTGATACTGATCCTGAGAGGGCCGAGATTAAGACACAGTCTTCAATTCATTCTTTTATCATCTTTGTGGGTGTCTCTTCATCTTCAACTGCACGGGCATGATACCTCTTGTTTGTCTTCTTGTATTATTCTCGTCTAGCTAGACAATGTTTCCCAATATGTCCCATCTTGTCACAATGGTAACATTGGTAGGATGATAAATCGTTACCTTTTCTTTGTCCTTTCTGAAACTTCTAGAATCTCCTTGGTTGAGATTCTTTATGTATGAATTTGTTTTGGGGGTGAGACTCCTTATGAGTTTCTTTTTGGAAGTGAGACTTCTTTCTTCCTCCTTTAGTATGAGTATCTAGGGCTTGATCTTCATCTCTTGATAGAAAAGATTCTCGGTTAGCTACCCTTGATTCTTCTTGAATACATTATTACCAAAGACTGTCAAATTGTAGTTTCTCCTTTATGGCACAAATAGTTTGGATGAATGCATCCCAAGGTCTTGTGAGACCATTAAGGGTCATCATTATGAGTTTGTCTTCGTCTATAATATCTCCAATTGCTTCAATATGTTCTTTGAATTCTGATATTCTGGAAAAATATTCCTGGATTGATTCTCCTTTCTGCATCCTTGTATTCTTGAATTGAGTTCTTAGATTCATCTTTTGATTTATGTTCTTTCCTTCATACAATCTGGTTAGGGAATCAAACATTTATTTTGGAGTCTTCTTTGAAGACACTTGAGGAATCAAGTGATCTTTGATAGAATATGCAATGATTATTTTGGCCCTAATTGTGTCGTTTTGGTGTTTTTCTGTAGTTGCGGCATCGGCGGGTTCTGGTACATCCTCTTTAACGAAAATTGCTAGTTCATTCTCTTCAAGAATGGGTCCAATCCTATACTTCCAGGCACGAAATTTTTCCACACCTTCTAGCTTGTAAACAAGCTTAGTGCTTGCAGACATCTTTTACCTGGATCTAGGAAAATGACCAAAAAACAAAAGTGCTTAAAATTGAATTTTGAACTTACTAGGAGGTGCGCTTGGTTGAGGCGAGTAGTCTGGTGTGGTTAGATTTCAGAAAATCTAACTTTAACCCCTTCAAACTTGACCAGCAGATTTATGGACAGGTGCTTCTGGTTTTCTGGTGCTGCTGGTTTCTGGGTACTTCTGGTTTTCTGGTACTTTTGGTACTGGTGAAAACTAGGGTTTCACTTTCTGAGAGATCTAACCACTGAAAAGGTTTGTTGAAGGTGCCAAAGAGTTCCTTGAGGTAGGGCACACTTTTCTATATGGATCTTGGGTTGAAATTCTTCTTGAATAAAAATCCCTAAATTTCGTGTACGACAAAAGTGGCATTTTTCTTCTTCTTGTGAAAGATGCTCTCTTCAGCTTAGCTCTGATACCATATTAGAGTTTAAGCTATTATTAGGTTTATTTTCAATTCACTAGATAACCATAGCATATATAGGATCACTAAGAAATACACAATCACAAGAGACACATCATTTATCCTGGGAAACCCTCATGGGGGAGAAAACCCAACAAAAACTTCCTTAATATGGATAGCCAATACAATGCCAAGAGAATAAACCAAACACTACAGAAAGTCATCTCCAAGTAATGCGCCTCTCTCTCTCTCTCTCTTCCTTCTTCTCCAACTGCAACTCCAAAATTGTGCTCTAATGAACAAGTGAGTGAGTGAACAAATGAGGTGTATGTCTCCTTTATTTATACAATCTAGCAGGTGTTGAAAGGACGTGTCTTTTCACTGGCAGGGCCGACTTCTCATTCTGGGTGGTTAGAACCACCTTAATTTATTCTGGGGGTCGAATTCTTATTTTGCATATTAAAATTAGGGTTTGACCAATCTGCAAAAGGGGATTTGGTCATTTACAATACCCGACATGATCAATCCACAAAAGGGGATTGATCTAATGAATAATACATCAATAATAAATAGAATACTCTTTGCAGTTACAATATTTCAATACTCTGTGCGTCTTCATTCTCCTATAGTCACTTCTATACATGTTATTTCCTTGATATCAGACCACATCTCTCAAGTCAACATTATGTATCTTATCAACCCAACTGCCACACGTCCTTCTCAAGCCATGGACGCCAAACTCCAAAAAAATGAAATAAAACAAGGAAAGGCGATTCGGTCGCCTAGATTATAGTCGCTGCCAATAACTGCAACCCTTACACAACACTGCCATTAATACGATTTTTTCCAGAAGGTTGACAGTGAGAGAATATAATCACCATATCTACACTCGCAATATATCCCCTCACAGTAAAATAAATAAAAAAGAAGTAATCAAGCAAAAACCAAGAATACAGTAATAATTACGCATTGCTCACACAGTAATAAAGAGGCAGTACTCCCGCAAAATAAAAACACAATGGTCACAACAAAATTGAATTTGGGGAAGGACTTTGAGGGATATAGAAACCTTAATTGGATCAAGCCCAACTTAACACACACAACCATTTTACAATGGGGGTTTTCTTTGACCAGCTTGATCGCTACATACATCAAATCTTGACAAGATTAATGGGGTCTAGGTTTCTTGTAATAAAATACATTTTTAATTAAAAGGGATATCAAATCTTGGCTTAAATCAACCCATGAATGTTGGAAAAACACAGGAGCCTTTAAGGATGGAACACAGAGACCGTTTATAATAAAAACAAAGATAACTCTGTCGAAGGGAGACGCAAGGCATCTTTGTTTACCGAAACCTCCGAGGAACTCGGATAACACGTAATGGGCTTTCCCAACCCATGCAGAGTGTCCTTGGTACATAAATCACAAAGTAAATCATGTAAAGAGAAAGGTTTTTGGGGTTTGGTCATCAGGCACTTCTCCCAAAGTCAACCACGACGTGCCACCATACACCACAGTCACCGAGAAACAGTTGACAAAACACATACACAAGCAACTGATTACGCAAGAAAATGATTATATGAAGAAATTGATTATACCAGCAATGATTTTAATAATCGCTCATTACACAAATACACAAACAACTGATTTTAACAATTACTCATTACACAAAATACAGTCAAGATTGAATCCCTATTGTTGATTTGTGCGCTAATGTTTCATTGATTTGAGGGATGCTCAATCAGTAACAGGTCCCAAGAGGATTTAAAACCCCCATTAGCTATTACAGTAACATATTCCTTAACACTCAACATAATAAAATATACAACACGTAGTGCATCCAATACTAACGAACCAAGAAGGAACAGAAATAGAAGTTAACTACCTTTCAACCAAATTATGCATGCGCATATTCGCCATGACATAAAATTAACTAACTTTTTAACACAAAGACGCTCATGTGCTTTCGACATTAGAGAGATTCATATACATAAAATCTAACTAGTATTCAAAAGAAATATACCCATGCGTACCGTAGCCAAATATGAATGCTCCGAAGTCGCAGTCCTACGCGCACACCGTCCAGCTCCCACTTGCCAACCGATGTGACCTCATCGGTACTTCCCAGCCAATGCTAGGGGTACTCTTCTTCCCCCTGAGCCCCCGAGACCCAAAGGGGCTATGCACACAATACCAGATAATGATAGCACCCATCTTGCCTCGCAAGGTCGAGCTACCACTCGTTACTCGAGATGGGTATCCCAACTCCCACAAGTGAAAATTCAGTCAAGATAAAATTTGGCAGTGTAACATTGCACAAGCCAAGTGTGATCCATACTCCTCCTCCACCATCCTTTTTATAGAGTTTCTTAATCATTAGTTTCCCAAACTCTCATTAGATTCCTTTTTCATTTATTTAATTAGGAAAAATCTCCCTCGTACACATGTCGCTCGATCCCCTAGTTGCACCAGAAAATCAATTAATTAATTAATTAAATTTTGCTATTTCCCTTACCCACCTAAAAGAGTTCCTAAAAATGCTCCTCGATGTCCCATTATTCCCTTACAATTCTTAAATTACTTACATATTTCTTAATTCCTAGTTGAGTTCATAAATAGAAAGTTTCAAACGCTAGATTCCTTACTAAGTTAGACATTCCCCTTTTTCCTTAAGTTTCCCCTTTTCTTTAAATTTCCCTTTTTCTTTAAGTTTCCCCCTTTTTCTTTTAAATAAAAATCAGATTTAGCAAGTGTAGAAAAACAACCATTTGCCCCATTTAATAAATTTAATCCTCCATTATCATTTTCACTTTAATAATTAAAGTTTGAATTTCTTTACCCCCTTCTTGTTAAATGTCTGATTATTTTTTGTTTAGAGGTTCTACTTAGACCTAGGTTTTAAATTCACTAGGATTGGCGACAGTTCTTAAGGGAATTTTTTTTATTAAACTTACTCATCACATCATTCATTTTAAGGCCGACCAGGTCCTAAGGAGGCATATTTTTCTAGGCACTAGGTTTATTCATTTACCAGTTAAAATCGTGACGTGCCCTTCAAGACGCACTACGTGATCCAAGGGTGGCACTCACCTCTTTCTATTTTATTTGCGCGACGTGCCCATCAAGACGCACTACGTTCTCCAAGGGTGCCACTCGCCTCTTGATTGAGTTTGGTAGACGACAAACCCCTAGAGTCAATACTCCATCAGGTGATCTTGTGGGAGACTAAGAGCCTATAAGGAATAAGGACCCTGCCTTATTGCACGCCCTTTAGAATCATTGTGAGAAATTGTCACAGTCTGCCCTCGAGACATCGTGGGTCTTCTCGAACTAGGTAATATTTAACCTATAGTTCGAGCCACGGTGGGAGTGCTAGTAGGTTGCGGAAGGGCTGCTACCACACCTCTCCCTTAATGTATTTGGTTTTCGTGCATGACCCCTTTACTCCAAATGTGATTCTGGTCAGCAAGCTATCGCCATCTTTCACCCATCAACGAATCATGTCAGCAATAACAATCAACATCATAATATATAATCATATGTACATATGTCACATCAACAACATTCAAACCCTAACAATCCACTCCCTGACTCGATTCGGAGTCCCAGGAGTTTCCTCGATGCCTCGACATCCTCAACATCTAGAGTCCTGCACACTTAGGAGAAAATAGTCAATAGAACTTGTCAATGTAAACACAACAAAATTACCATATCATCAAATCCACAATATCTCATATTCATAATCAAAACAAATAATAGTATAATGACCCAGATCACTTGCACGCAAGTGTCCTCAATGAATAAGTCTTCTTAGTGCACGCAAGAGAAGGATGTTACATACACCCCCTCTTGTTTTAAACTTCGTCACGAAGTTTCACAGTATGTAAGTGCTGAAATAAAGTGTATCACAGTGTCATATGTATAGCTATCAAACAAAAATGGAAATTGTTGATGCATATCATATGTGTCCTCCTAGGTCGTCAAGTGTGGACTATAGTTGTCCCACTAGACCTTGACCTGATATACTTTTCGACGTCGTAGATGTCGAATGAAATGGTATAGGATGTGGATTGGCTCCATTGTAAGGGCACCCTCATCTGTTACCTGCAAGGAACTCAAGTCAATAATATGTGTAGGATCACTAACATAATGTCTCAAAATAGATACGTGAAAAATGGCGTGCATACGCCTCAAAGAATCAGGAAAGGCTAGTCGATAGGCCATTGAACCCTTCTTTTCCACAATCTCAAAGGGTCCCATGAACCTAGGAGATATTTTATCACTTTTTACAAACTTTATCAAACTCTTATGCGGTTTCACCCGCAAGAAGACTCGATCGCCAACTTCATAACTACGATCGACACAACGCACATCGACATAACTCTTTTGTCGATCCTGCGCTTCCTTTATCCTTTGTCTTATGGTTTGCATTTGGTATTCCATTTCTTGGATTGCTCCAGGTCCCACCAGGACCCTATCCTCAAGCCGATCCCAACTCAAAGGCGTCTGACACAGTCGTCCGTAAAGAAACTTGAAAGGCTTCATCTTAATGGTTCTTTGATAATTGTTGTTATAGGAAAACTCTACCAGTGGCAAGAATTCCTCCCAACGCTTATGTTGTTCCATCACGTACATACGCAACATATCTTCCAAGATTTGGTCCGTCCGCTCGGTCTGCACGTCTATCTCCAGGTGATACGTGGTACTAAAATTAAGCTGGGTTCCCAAGGCCTCTTGGAAACTAGTCCAAAATCATCCTGTAAACACCGATCCTCTATCGGATATAATCCTCTTTGGCATGCCATCTAGCCTCACAATATCACTGATGAAAACTCTAGCTATGTCAGGTTCCTAATACTTCATACGCACAAGGATAAAATGAGCACTCTTTGTCCGAGTGTCGACTACCACAAAAATCGAGTCGTGTCTCATTTCCATCAATGTCAATCCAAAAATGAAATACATCAAAATGACCTCCCATTTTGATTCCAGAATAGCGTGTGGTTATAGTAATCTTGTCGGATGTCTATGTTTAGCCTTCAACTACTGACATTCTATACATCTTTCCACATAGTTGACTATGTCTTCCTTCATTCCCTTCCAGAATAATAAGGGTTTAAGGTCCGCCCTCATCTTCATGACTCCAGGATGAGCCATGTACATTTGTCTATAAGCCTCGTTTAGGATCAAACTCCTCAACTCGTCATTGGGTGGTACATAAATTCAATTTTTTAATCTCAAAAATATGTCGTCGTCCAATGTAAATCCTTCAAATTTTGGTACCATCATCGTGTTTTTTTTTTATAAAATCCTTGACCTCTTTGTACCAGTCATCGTCGTGTTGTAAAGTTAGAATCTTTTTACTTATATTCATCTGAAGAGGCATCACCAAAAATATGTGTGGTCTCCGACTCAAAGCACCAGCCTCTTTGTTCATTGTTCCCTTTATGTAAGTAATCTTGAAATAGTACAAGCTAAGCAATTCCAACCAACGTTGTTGTCGCACGTTCAAGTCACTTTGCATAAAGATTTGTTTTAGTCCATAGTGGTATGTGTTTAGTTCCAATTTATGTCCAATATGGTAGTGTCTCCAAACTCTCAAGGCATAAACAATGACTAACAACTCCAAATCGTGCATTGCATAGCTCTCCTCATGCCTTCTCAACTTTATAGATATGTAAGTGATCACTCGAGCGTCTTGAATCAAGACTCTGCCTAAGACTTCCTTGGATGTGTCGGTGCATACCAAGAAATCTGCATCCATGTCAGGGACCTTTAGTATCATTGTTTTCATCAACAACTCCTTGATCCTCGGAAATGCCTCTGCGCATTTCTCGATCCAAACAAACTTCTTGTTCTTCTTCTGCCATTCCGTGATCAGATTTTCTATCTTTGAAAAACCATCGACGAACCGTCGATAGTATCCCACTAAACCCATGAAGCTATGCACTTTTTGGACATTTGTTGGCGCAAGCCATTCCATAATAGCCTCGACCTTTGTTGGATCCACAACGATACCTTCATCGGAGATGACATGCCCTAAGTAGTGAATGTTCGACTGATAAAACGATCATTTAGATAGTTTCCCATACAATTTGTTCTCTCGTAGACACGGTAGTACCAAACGCAAGTGTTCGTCATGCTCCTCCATCGTCCGAGAGTAAATCAAAATATCGTCAATGAATACTTGGACGAACTTGTCCAAGTATTCGTGAAACACCCTGTTCATAAAACTCATAAATACCCCTGAGGCCTTCTGTAATATACCAAATATAAAAAGTATGCAGAACATAAATAAAATGCTAGAAATGGCAAAATAACAACAATATAACCAAAAGATTCACCACAATAACACTAAAATGATATAAGAATAACAACAGAAATAGCACTTTGATTCTGAGATCAATGTTCATAGGCCTATTCGAGGGCGAAACCTCCAGTCGAGTAGAGATCTATTACAATAATATCCAAGCTAGAGTTATCATACCCTTGACTCCTATTTATACTAAATATGTCTATCAAAAGAAGCATCTAGAGGAAGATCCTTCTAGAAGCAGAAGCTTCTATTAGGTCTTCTTACATTCGACTTATTCTATTTTATTGCAAGGCCTTATTAATGTTGACATTTATTACATCTAAATATATTATTCTACCTATGTGTGGGTTAGGACCCTAACATGTCCTCCCCCTTAAAAACAGCCTTGTCCTCAAGGCTTGAGATGTGGAAATTGCTGCAAAATGGTAGCTAGTTCCCAAGTGGCATCTGTTGGAGTTGTATCTTTCCACTGGACTAACACTTCCTTGATGGTTCTCTGATGTAGGAAATGCTCACGCTGGTCCAAAACTCCTTGTGGTTTTAGCCAAATGGATCCTTCTTCGTCTAACTCAGGAAGGTTGGTATGAATTTGGTTTGAATCACCTTATTTAAGCATGAAACATGAAAAACAAGATGTAGCTTAGAATGACTGGGAAAAGCTAACTAATAGGTGTAGTGTACCCTTACACTACCCAGGTTCACCCAATTTGTAGTGTACCCTTACACTACCCAGGTTCACCCAACCTCTCAAATCATCATTCATTACATGGATGTAAAAACAAATGCATTTAACCAGAATTAAGCACATAAA
>ML863325.1:23149-41229 GCA_009831015.1 Picea engelmannii
AACTAGTCAAACTGAAGTGTCAACTGAAAGAGAATATTCTCCAGGTGGAATATTATCCCCTAAAATATAGGAGACTGGATAACGACTAATAAAAAAGGAATAACCTTAGGAAAAATAAATCCTAGGTGTGTGTGAAGTAAATCCAACACCCCCCCTGAACATCACTATGGTGAAATTAAAGAATGGGTCCCGGCTACGAGGCCATGTTAGGTACCCAAATACAAAAGATACACTGAACTAAACGAGGAAAGAGGGAAAACCTCATGGGAACAAAACCCCCCCTCAAATTATAATGCATAAAATAAAAAATGAGAAGGAACAAAAAGACAGTTGCTAAGCAACCATGTCCTTCACTCCAAGAAGACCTCGCAATTATGCAAGTTTGTGCTCTTTGAAGATTTTTTTGAAGATGTAGATGTCTGCACGGATCTGATGAAGTATATGCATCATTGATATTTTCACACATATCCACTTTATCTTCTTGTAATGAATAATATCCAAATAAATTTGGGATGAAATTTTGAAAACCGTACGGTCGTTTCCAAAAAAATGTTGAAATTTTGTTGATTTTAAAATGATCATAACTTCACTTTCCGGACTCTGTTTCGGACGATTTTTTTTTTTTTAATTGGATATTTTCCTGAGAGGAATTCAAATATCCAATTTGTTTCTACAAATTTTTCTCAGAAAATATCAAAATGGCGTCTGATGTGCGCGGCTCCCTTTTTGACTCCTGAGATGTATGCATGGTGCATGCAAAATTGTTTGCATGTGACTCCTAAGATGCATGCCATATATCTTCCACATGAATTTCAGAAAATAAATATGAAATGGAGTAGACATCATCTTCAATTAATGGAATACAAATTTCTGCAAAAACTTTTGTGGAAGACTCTTCACAATAAGAGGCTTGATCTTTTGATGGCTTCTCTTCTGGTTCTATCTGTTCGACCTCCTGCATGAAATCTTCACAATATTATTTATTCCCAAATAGAACCTCCAATCTGGTCCATAATTCATTTGGAGTTAATCCTTGTGATTCTTCATATACTTTATGGAAAAGTTCGAGAGAAACAGACATGTCGATACTTCCTATGGCCATATCTTGTCTATTGAGAAAGTCATTTTTCTCATCGACGGAATCAGGGTCTACTTCCATTGCCATGGTTATTTGGTATAAGCCTATGCATCTAAGATGAAGAAGAATTTTTGGCTTCCATTCCAAATAGCTATGAGGCGTGAAAAGTATTTCCGGTGAATAATCCATCTTTTTGTTGTCTTCAATCTTTTGTACCTGCAAAAAATGATTTGGTGTAGCTTTTGCTTAGCAGTCTGTTGGCTCTGATACCATGTAAATGTATTGAACCTGCACAGAATAGATCTAGCTAGAAAATACTACACACATTTGCAGAGAGAAATTGAGAAAGAAGAAGCAAGATAGAAAGAATGGAAGAATTCTCATTAACCGTATTCCACACTCAAAGAGTGAATAATTTACAATATATATATGATAAATGAGTAACTAATGAGCCATAGTGGTGGTCTAGATTGATCTGGACACACACCAATAGTTACAAGAGTAAACTACCACCTAGTCTAGTCTCTCAGGCAGTTACGGGAGTGAACTGCCACCTAGCTGAGTTAACTAGTCAACTAGTCTTCAGTTAACTGACTGAACAAAGAGTAGTGAGTTGGTGATGATCCCAATGTTGCATGGTGACAAAACCAATGCAACATCTAAAATCAACTCATCTAGTCAAACTGAAGTGTCAACTGAAAGAGAATATTTTCCAAGTGGAATATTCTCCCCTAAAATATAGGAGACTGGATAATGACTAATTATGACTAATAAACAAGGAATAACCTTAGGAAAAATAAATCCTAGGTGTGTGTGAAGTAACTCCAACACGCTTGAGAACTGTATAAGGACCATAAAATTTGGGTGCTATCTTTTGACAATGCTCGACCTTGAGGGACTTTTGCTTGTAAGGTTGCAGTCGAAGAAAGACATGATCCCCTTCTGCAAATTGATGTTCAGAGTGACCTTGATCTTCTTGTTGCTTCATGTGATTATGTGCCATGACCAAATTCTCTTTGAGGGTGTGGAGAATAGCCTCTCAAACTATGAGCATTTGGTCAACCGCCTAGACCTTCAAGACACCGGGTAAGTATGAAAGCACTGAAGGTGGTTTTTGTCCATATACTGCTTCAAAAGGAGTCATGTGTGTAGTTGTATGGTATGAAGTGTTGTACCACCATTTAGCTAGGGGTAACCATTGAGCCCACTAATTTTTATTTTCTGAGGCAAAACACCTCAAATATGTTTCCAAATACTTCTTGACAACTTCTGTTTGACCATCAGTCTAGGGATGATAAGTTGTGTTGAGATGCAATTGGGTGCCTTGTAGCTTGAACAGTTCTCGCCAAAAATTGTTGGTGAAAGTTGGGTCGTGATAAAAAACAATAGAATGTGGCATGCCATGAAGCTTGAAGACCTGTTCCATGAAAATTTGAGCCACCGTGGATGTTGTAAATGGGTGTTGAAGAGCACATAAATGAGCATACTTGGAGAGGCTATCAACAACCACCATGATGACTGATTTATTTCCCGATTTGGGTAAGCCTGTAATAAAATCCATAAAGATATCCCTCCAAATAGCAGGTGGAATCAGAAGCGGTTGTAGTGTGCCCATAGATTTGACTGTTTTGCCCTTGTTGCATTGACACACATCACATTAAACAACAAAATTATGAATGTCTTGTTTCATACCGTCCCAGAAAAAAGAACATTTGACCCTGTCATAGGTTTTGGTAAACCCAGAGTGCCCCGATGTGGGTGTAGCATGAAGCTCAGAAAGTACCGTGGATTTAATTTTTGATTCTTTACTTAAATACAAACGGCCTTTGTATTGAAGCTCATCATGGAGCCAAGAGTACCCTGGGGAAGTTGGAGCATTGGACTGCAATTGTTGGATCAAATGCAAACTTTTGGGATCGTGTAGCCATTCCCGGTGAATGGCTTGGAGCCAATCAGGTACAATGAAGTAAAGAGAAAAAAAGGGATCCGTCATCTTCATATTTTCGGGAAAGTGCATACGCAACCACATTTTCTTTGCCTTTCTTGTAAATGATCTAATAATCATATCCAAAGAGCTTAGTCACCCATTTTTGTTTCTTTGGGGAGGAAATGCATTGTTCTAGAAAATAATTGAGGCTTTGATGGTCTGTCTTAATTTGGAAGCATTTCCCCAATAGATAAGGGCGCCATAGATCAACGACATGCAGAATAGACAACATTTCCTTTTCATAGATTGATTTTCCCAAATTTATTTCAGACAGTTGCTTGTTGGTAAAGGCCAAAGGCTGACCCTCTTGCATAAGAACAACACCAATTCCTTTCCCTGAAGCATCACATTCCAAGACAAAGGTCTTTGTGAAATCAGGAAGGGAAAGGAATGGAGTGGTGCACATGGCCATCTTCAAGGTTTGAAAAGCTTGAGAAGCTGTTGGAGTCCAAGTGAAAGAGTTCTTTTTTAGGAGTGCAGTGAGAGGTGCTGCAATCTTTCCATAATTCTTAACAAACTTGCGATAATAACCTATTAAGCCCAGAAATCCATGCAAGCTTTTGAGAGTCTTTGGGTGAGGCCAGTTTTGCATAACTTCAATCTTTTTAGGATCCACCCTGACGCCGTCCTTGCCAACCAGATGACCCAAATACTCGACTTCTGAGGAACCAAAAGCACATTTAGATTGTTTCAGGAAAAGTTGGTGCTGAGAGAGTAGGTGGAGAACTCGATCCACATGAGCAAGATGGTTTGTCTAGGTTTTTCTATAGATGAGGATATCATTAAAGAAAACTAAGACAAAATGACGGAGAAAAGGACAGAAGACATGATCCATGAGGCTTTGGAAGGTGGAGGGGGCATTACACAAGCCAAAGGGCATGAAAAAAAACTCATAGTGGCTCTCATGAGTTCTAAAGGCAGTCTTGGGAATGTATGCTTCTTTCATATGTATCTGGTGGTATCCAAAACGAATATCAAGTTTAGTAAAGAACTGGGCGCCACTCAATTCATCCAAGAGGTCATCAATGACAGGAATGGGAAATTTGTCTTTAATGGTAAGTTTGTTGAGAACACAAAAGTCGGGACACATTCACCAAGAACCTTATTTATTCAAGACCATGACCATAGGAGAAGAGTAGGGGCTTGTACTACGGCGGATAACGCCTGCGTTAAGGAGTTCCTAGACCATTTTATCAATTTCATTTTTTTGGGAAAAGGGGTGACGATACGGATGGATATTGGGAGGAAGGATTCCTGGTACAAGGGGAATGAAATGATCATGAACACCATGGGAAGGAGGGCGTCCCTGGGGAGTGGAAAATACCACTTGATGTTTAGAAATGATGGATTGGAGGTCTTGCGACATCGAGGGTGTCTTTGTTGCTTGTATGGCATGGAGTTGGGAAATAACACCAGAATGACCTTTCTTGAGCAGCTTTTCCATGCGATGGGAACTAATGATCTTAGGTGAACCGACAGTGATTCCTTAGAACTTATATTGTTGGCCCTCCTGGTCGAATTGCATGGTTAATTCCTTAAAATCCATGAGAATGGGACCCAAAGTCCTTAGCCAGTATGCACCCAACACAATGTCACAATCGCCCATGTCAATAGAACACATATGATATTTCAGGTGGTAGTCACCAATTTGGAGACGCACATTTTCACAACGCCCTCCACATTTCATGGAGCCGCCATTGGCAATCATGATTTGGAAAATATTGACTGCATGGATGTAGAAATGAGTTTCTTGGGCAATACGATGATGAATAAAATTATGGGTGCTTCCACTATCAACCAGAATGATGACCTTCCTATGCATGATGTAACCGATTAGCTTGAGGGTTTGGGGAGCAGAGAAGCCAGTGAGAGCATTTAGGGAAATGATTGGTTCTACTTCGGGAGGGTCTGAGGGAGGGGTTATGTCAGTGGTTTCAGGTGACTCAGACACAAGGGGAGTTTCAACATCCTCTTCTGAAATATCCTCCAAGATGGCCATAAAAAGATTTTGTTCCTTACACTTGTGGCCCGGGAAATATTTTTCATCATAATCATAACAAAGGCCTTTGATTTGGCGTTCATCCATTTCATCCCTAGTCAATTTTTGGATCTTTAGTGGAGTGGAGGGAGTAGTGGGATTTACTGGTTTAGTGCGAGGGATAAAGGAGGGTTTCTGGTTTTGAGAAGATACAACCTATTGTGCTTCTTTAGCTCTTTTAGTATCCTCTACCCAAATATGAGGCCAAGCCATGAGGACATGGGCCCGAATCTCATCCTTGAGGCCATTGATAAAACACTCTTGAAAAAAGGCATCAGACATGCCCTCTGTCCAAAAATCTAGGCGCTCAAAAGAAGCTATAAAGTCTTCTACTGTGCCTGATTGTTTCAACTTTGTCAAACGGCCCAAATGGTTGGTGTCAGTGTCAAAGCGTTCATAAATCTCTACCACAAAGTGTGTCCAAGAAATATACCCTTGACGAGAAGTTTTTCTCCATTGCCACCATTGCCAACGTTCTTGATCTATATGGAGAAAACCATACTGGATTTTGGCCAAGTCATTTGTAATGTCATATAAAGAGAAATAATGTTCCATTTGGGTTACCCAACCAGTGGGATCCGAGCCATCAAATTTGGTCACATCCACCTGCGGAAGGCGTAGGTCACATTGAAAGTGATGGTGCTGAAAGTTATGGGAATGAGAGGAATTTTCAGCTTCAATATGTGGAGGTGGGTCAGATAAAGGGTTATCTATAAGGATATGCAGCTTGGTGCAGAGCATCGAAATGACAGATTCAATACGGGTGGTCAGGTTTTGTTTGATTTCCTCCATTGAGGATTGCATGGTTTTATTGATGGTGGCAACATTGGCACTGAGTTGTTTCACTTCTTGTTGGGTCTCGGTAAAATTAGATTGCAAGGTATTGAAGCGAGCTTCCAAGTCTTGGCTACAAGTATGGGTCATGATGATGAGGGAACCGAAATGGGGCGGGTGGGGTCAAATATTTTGCTGAAAAATGATATGTATGAATGTGATAAGGGCGAAGAGATGAATCCAATGGAATAGGTCTCAAATTGTGGTGCAAAAATTTCCCACCCACGGAGTTATACTCCAATCTAAAGAATATTGCAATGATGAAATTCCCAAATGCTTAACCAAGAAGAAATGTGTAGTGATTTGGCAACCCGAACACAGTTGCGCGGCAATAGATCTTGTCTGTTTTAATTTGTTTATGTTTATGTTGCCAAGGGTTAGGTAGTCAAGGGTTCTACAGACAAGGGTTTTCCCTGTTCTATAGCTCTCGGATATACGTGTGGGGTCCAACAATAGTACTCGGCCCAATATCTTAGGGCACTAACTAAGGAGGCTAAACCGTGCCCTTAGTCGTACTACCCGACTACCCAGGTACTAGAGAGTATCTTCTCGAGTGATGTTCTCGATGGCACTATAGCAGTCAGGCGGCCAATCAGTTTATCTAAAGAGGGATTCAGGTAATATAGGTCGATCCATACACAGGTGTTGTCTGATGTGCTACCACTCGAAGGGGTACCAACAGGGGTTACAAGGGTGGCCAAAAAAGGTGCGCTTAAGTACCACTTGTATTTTCTATGTGTATGAATCCCTCAACCACGAGTTTATCTGTGTAATGACAAATCTCTGTGGCTTAAAGATGTCGAAATACGTCTCTACCCTAAAAAAAAAAAAATTAACCCACAATTTCTACCGAGGAAAGTGCTTTGATACCACTTATAATATACCAGATATAAAAAGTATGCAGAATAGAAATAAAATGCTAGAAATGTCAGAATAACAACAATATAACCAAAACAATCACCACAATAACACTGAAATGATATAAGATTAACAACAGAAATAACACTTTGATTCTTAGAGCAATGTTCATGGGCCTCTTCGAGGGGGCAACCTCCAGTCAAGCAGAGCTCTATTACAATAATATCCAAGCTAGGGTTCTCATACTCTCGACTCCTATTTATACTAAATATATCTATCAAAAGAAGCATCGAGAGGAATATCCTTCTAGAAGCATAAGCTTCTATTAGGTCTTCTTACACTCGACTTATTATATTTTATTTCAAGGCATTATTAATGTTGACCTTTATTACATCCGAATATATCGTTCTATCTATGTGCGGGTTAGGATCCTAACACGTTCGTCAGTCCAAACGGTAAAACAGTAAACTCGTAATGTCCAAACCTCGTCTTAAAGGCAGTCTTAGGGATGTTGTCCTCCTTGATCTGTAACTAGTGATACCCTAATCTCAAGTCGATCTTTGAAAACATGACCGCACCTTTAATCTAATCAAATAGATCATCAATCCTTAGCAACGAATATTGATTCTTGATCGTTTCCTTGTTCAATTGATGATAGTCAATGTAGAGTCTCCACAACTCATCCTTCTTTCGTATGAATATAACAGGCGCACCCCACGATGACACACTTGGACATATAAGTCCTAGGTCCAACAACTCCTTCAATTGCATTTTCACCTCCTGTAACGACATCCGATAAGGAGTTCTTTCTATCGGTTCAGTTCCTGGTTTTAGGTCGATGGTAAATTCCAAGTGCCTATTTGGCGACATCCTAGGTAACTCCTCAGGGAAGACGTCCGTAAACTCTCGCACCATCGGAAGGTTTTCTAGACCTTCCACTACTCCCTTCTCATTTAATGCAGGGATTGCATAAATCTTACATCCCTTGTGCATGCTCTTCTGTAGCTACAAGGAAGAGATGAACCTCAGGGAGTCTCCCTGGTTTTGACCTACAATCACATGTCTTTGTCCCTCGTCATCGACCAAGTTCAACCATTTTGTCTTATAGTTGAGTATCGCCTCATGCGATTCCAACCAGTCCATACCAATCACGACGTCATAAGACCCTAAGATCATGACATACAGATTGGCCCTTGTGACAAACCCTCCTAGGTTAAGGCTACAACCCGTAACCTTCCCTCCAACCTTTTGTTTCGCTCCCGAAGCCATTTCTACAAAGCTAAACTCGTCATGTTCAACTGTCTTTACCTTAATTCTTTTTAGCACTGCACTAGAGATAAAATTCTCTACAGCACCTGGATCTATCAAAATACTAAGGGTTTGGTCAACGAAGACACCTGACATCTCGAGCACAGTTGACTGGTGCTCTGCTTGGCATTTTTTCACCTCTGCATGAATCCAATGGGCCTTGCCCAACTCTCCCACGGTAGTGGGTCCAGCTGATCCAGATGCTCTATTCCTCTCCACCAGGAAGTCACACTGGTAATGTGGCTCTCTGCATGTCCAACACCCTTTCTTTGGTCCAGTAATCCTAGTACTCGAAGTAGAAGCTGACGGCCCATCGGCCTGGAACCCTGGTCAATTCTACTGAACAGCCCTAAAATATTGTTGCTGCGGTCGACATTGTTGTGGTGCTTTGTAAGGATTCTTCTATTGAGGTGTTGGTCATCGAGGTGTAGTGAAAGTGGATCCTCTCTGGAAGCCATGATGTCCTGGTGAATGTCTAGTTGGTGTCTGATGCTGCTACACACCAAATGACACATGTCCTACTTGTCTCGCTGGAGTCCTATTTTGACCCCTACTGATAAGATCCTCCTTTTATATGAAGGCCTTCTGAACAACATCATGCAAGGTTTGAGGCATCAAAATCCTAACCTTTGCACTTATGATGACATTAAGGCCAAACATGAACTTTTTGACCTTAAGTTTCTGGGTATTCAGCTGGGGAGCATGTTGAAGAAGCTCCATGAAATGGGCCTCGTACTCGGGCACCATACAGCTACCCTGTCCCAAAGCATTGAACTCGTTCAGCTGACGCTCAATGAATTCCTCAAATAAATACCTCTCTTGGAATCGTTCCTTGAACAATTTCCATGACACATCTTCGACGACCATGTTCAATTGTGGTAGAAGCATCTTCCACCATAGAAGAGTGCTCCCCTTTAGTCGAAATACCGCCATGTAGACCTTCATGTTGGAGGTATAGTCGCGAAGTACAAAGCACATCGCCATATTCTCCAACCATGCCTCGGCAGTTGCGCAGTCTGGGGCACCCAAAAAAATGAGAAATTTGACCTTCTCAAGTTCACGGTGAACGCTACTAGTATTGATCGGAGTGCACGGTGGACCCTCAGGAGGTGTTGGTGCCCTGGCCTCATCTCTATCAAAACGGTTGATCAGTTCCTCAGACATCCGTTGAAAGGACCTCATCAACCCAACCACATCATCCACAGCTATTTGTTCTTTCCCCACAACCTTTTCGTCTCCGCGGGAATTAGACCCCTCGGGCGTGGATGTTACTGGGGGCATCGCGCCTCCTCCCCTAGCACCCTGTTGTCTTCCTCCGCGACGTCCTCTAACCATGATTACCTACATGAATACACATCAATTTAATTAGCGACATTATAATCAAATATATAATCAAGGAATCCATAATGATCCCAAGTCGCGGGTCAAACCGGCTCTGATACCATATGTAACGACCCCCGTCGTTACAACTACATGCAACGCATAATAAGTGCATTTTTTTTTCTAAAGCAAGAAATTAACAACGACAACAATTAATCAACACAACTTGATGACGAACACAATGCATGCAAATCAGGCAACATAAAACATAATGACCCAACATACTAGCACATCATGCAACTGGATGCAACATGCAAAAATCAATTAGACAAAATAAAAATGACTACCTGCCCATCCTACCCTACAAGGTTAGGACCTCCATAACACATAAGAAATGCTCAAGCCTAGGTTCCCATCGATTTTGACCATTTAAGGTCTCAGGTCTGGTGACTGTTCTGAGGAACAAGGAGGTGTCTACATCTCGCCTGACACAAGCAAGACAATGCCTACAAGCTAAAGCACAACATCAATTCAACCCAACTCAACAACACCAATCGACACACGTAACACGAACCTTCAATGTGAGCGATAATTGGCAGTCTATGAATCAAAAAATGCACGACGCACAAGTCAATAAACAAAAACAGATCACTAGTGGCCCTTCGTCACACACCATCAGATAATATAACATACACAATCTATCTAGAATTAACCAACTTGAGGCGCAACTATAATTACCATAAGATTCTTCCACTTATTAACTTGTAACCATGTTGATAAGATAAGAATCTAATGGAATTATTCCTTCAAAAACATTAATGGAGTCGCTAAGCAAGCTGGAGTGACACCTCAAAGTAATGGTGAACATCGTTAACTTTTGTTAAACAAATTTAATGATTTAATGGTTTAAATTAAATGGAATCCATATATAGGAAATAAGGCTTGGTGATAACCATATCCTAAATTAGGTTTCACTAAGGGTCGATCATGCTCAAAGAAGGAAAATATAGTTGTGATCAACATTCTCATTTAATAAAAATCCCTATATTACCAATAAAAATATTACCAATAATGCCCAACTAACATTTCTACCATTAGACTTTAAACAACCATACAATTTCAATTAATAATAATGAAAAATTTCTAACATAACTGATATATACAAAATTGTTTTAACCATGCATGAATGTAAGATAAACCTTTAAAAATTTAACTATTCATATTAATTCCATAATATTAACTATTCATAATATTGCATATCTATGGTGGATTTATGGTGAAATTTTTTGAAGCTCTTTAATAGGTTGCACGGTAATAATTTCTTTCCTACTTGATAAATCAAAATAATCTTGCATAAACAATTTCACTACATTAAGAAGGACCTTTGTTGTATTTTTCAATCTTCTGCTAAAAAGAATTATATGTGCAAACACAGAAAATGGTAGTTACCTTTTATTAGAACAATTACATGGCGAACTAAGGTATCTACATGGAAGTTGTTTCTTGAAAATATCAAGCTATTTTTTTGTCATCTAAGACTATAAATAAAGTTTCAACCAGTGCTCAACACTTGTTTCCATGTATGCTTCATGATGGGTTTATCTTATACACCATTTCATCCCTCTCAGTTTAATTATATGTCCCATGACTTTAAATGAGCAAATTGGTTGATGAGAAATTCTCAGATAAACAAGATTCATGGTTAAATTTTGTCCTTTCATTACATAACTCACACTTGGAAAATCAGACTAAAACTGAAACAAATATTCCAACAGTGGCTCTCGATCAGTTGATTTTTTTGAGTTGTTGGTAATCACACTATTGGTGGTATAAATTGGTAGATATTGTAAACAAGTAAGCCATCTCATACCTTCTATAACTTCAAGGTATAAAATTAATTAATTTTCTTTGTTAAACTTCATATATAAATTTCATCATTTCATGAATGTTCTACATACGTCTTCATTGTCCTGTAGTTGCTTCTGTACATGTTACTTCCTTAATCTCAGACCACATCTCTCAAGTTGAAATTATGTATATTATCAACCCAACTGCCACATGTCATTCTTAGGCCATGGATGCTAGACTCCAATAAAATGAAATAAAACACGGAAAGTCGATTCAGTCGCCTAGATTATAGTCGTTGCCAATAACTGCAGCCCTTACACAACACTGCCATTAATACGATTTATGCCAAAAGGTTGACAAAGCAAGAAGATAATCACCAGATCTGTGCTCGCAATATCTCCCCTCAGAGTAAAAAAATAAAAACGCATTAATCACACATCAAGAATACAATAATAATTACGCAGTGCTCACGCAGTAAATAAAAAAAAACACAATAATAAAGAGGCAGTACTCCCGCAAAATAAAAATATAGTAGTCATAATAGAATTGATTTTGGGGAAGGACTTTGAGGGCAACATAAAATTTAATTGGAGCAAGCCCAACATAACACGCACAACCATCTTACAATGGGGTATTCTTTGACCATCTTAATCGCTACATAATAAAATCTTGACGGGATTAATGGGGTCTCGGTTTCTTGTAATAAAATACATTTGTAATTAAAAGGGATATCAAATCTTGGTTTAGATCAACCCAAGAATCTTGGAAAAATGCGGGAGCCTTTAAGGATGGAACACAAAGACCATTTAGAATAAAAACAGAGATAACTTTGTCGAAGGGAGACGCAGGGCATCTTTGTTTACTGAAACCTCCGAGGAACTCGGGTAACACGCAATGGGTTTTCCCAACCCACGCAGAGCGTCCTTGGTACAGAAACCACAGAGTAACTCATGTAAAGAGCAAGAGTTTTGGGGTTTGGTCATCAGGCACTTCTCCCTAAGTCAACCACGACATGCCACCATACACCACAGTCACCGAGGAGCAGTTGACAAAGCACATACACAAGCAATTGATTACATAAGAAAATGATTATACGAAGAAATTGATTATACCAACACTGATTTTAATAATCGCTCATTATGCAAATACACAAGAAATTGATTCTAACAATTACTCATAACACAAAACATAGTCGAGATTGAATCCCTATTGTTGATCTATGCACTAAGGTTTCATTGATTTGGGGGTTCCTCAATCAGTAACAAGTCCCAATAGGATTTAAAACCCCCATTTTCTATTACAGTAACATATTCCTTACCACTCAACATAATCAAATATACAACATGTAGTGCATCCAATACTGGCGAACCAAGAAGGCATAGAAACATAAGTTAACTACCTTTCAACCAAATTATGCATGCACATATTCGCCATGACAGAAAATTAACTAACTTTTTAACACAAAGACACTCGCGTGCTTTCGACATTAGAGAGATAGATATAAAGGAAATCTAACTAGTATTCAAAACAAATATACACGTGTACCATATCCAAATATGAATGCTCTGAAGTCGCAGTCTCGCACGCGCTCCATCCAGCTCCCGCTTGCCAACTAATGTCACCTCACCAGTACCTCCCAGTCAATGTTAGGGGTACTCTTCTTCCCCCTGAGCCCCCTAAGCCGCAAAGGGGCCACACACACAATACCAGAGAATGATAGCACTCAGATCGCCTCGCAAGGTCGAGCTACCACTCGTTACCTAAGTTGGGTATCCCAACTCCCACAAGTGAAAACTCAGTCAAGATAAAATTCGGCAGCGTAACGTTGCGCAATCCAAGTGTGATCCATACTCCTCCTCCGCCATCCTTTTTATAGAGTTTCTTAGTCATTATTTTCTCAAACCCTCATTAGATTCCTTTTTCATTTATTTAATTAGGAAAAACCTCCCCCATATACATGTCATTCGATCCCCTAGTTGCACCAGAAAATCAATTTATTAATTAATTAAATTTTCCTATTTCCCTCGCCCACCTAAAACTGCTCCTAAAAATGCTCCTCGGTGTCCCATTATTCCCTTACAATTCTTAAATTACTTACGTCTTACTTAATTCCTAGTTGAGTTCATAAATAGAAAGTTCCAAAGGCCAAATTCTTTACTAAGTTAGACATTCCCCTTTTTCCTTAAGTTTCCCCTTTTTTTTAAGTTTCCCTTTTTCTTTAAGTTTCCCCCTTTTTCTTTTAACTAAAAATTAGATTTAGCAAGTGTATAAAAACACCCATTTACCCCATTTAATAAATTTAATCCTCCATTATCATTTTTACTTTAATAATTAAAGTTTGAATTTCTTTACCCCCTGCTTGTTAAATGTCTAATTATTTTTTGTTCAGAGGTTCTACTTAGACCTAGGTTTTAAATTCACTAGGCTTGGCAACAGTTCTTAAGGGAAAATTTGTTATTAAAATTACTCATCACATCATTCATTTTAAGGTCGACGAGGTCCTAAGGAGGCATAGTTTTCTAGGCACTAGGTTTATTCATTTACCAGCTAAAATCGTGATGTGCCCTTCAAGATGCACTATGTGCTCCAAGGGTGCCACTTGCCTCTTTTCGTTTTATTTGCACGATGTGCCCTTCAATATGCACTATGTGCTCCAAGGGTGTCACTTGCCTCTTGACTGAATTTGGTAGATGTCAAACCCCTGGAGTCAATACTCTGTCAAGTGATCTTGTGGGAGACTAAGGGCCTCTAAGGAATAAGGACCCTGCCTTATTGCACACCCTTTAGAATCATCGTGAGCGACTTTCATAGTCTGTCCTCATGGCATCGTGGGTCTTCTCGAACTAGGTAATATTTAACCTACAGTTCGAGCCACGACAGGAGTGCTAGTAGGTTGTGGCAGGGTTGTTGCCACACCTCTCCCTCAATGTCTCTGGTTGTCGTGCGTGACCCCTTTACTCCAAATGTGAGTCTGGTCGGAAAGTTATCATCATCCTGCACCCATCAACAAATCATGTCAACAATAACAATCAACATCATAATATCTAATCATATGTACATATGTCACATCAACAACATTCAAACCCTAACAGTCCACTCCCTGACTCGATCCGGAGTCCCAAGAGTTTCCTCAATGCCTCGGCATCCTCAACGTCCAGAGTCCTGCACACTCAGGGGAACCCAGTCAATAAAACATGTCGATGTAAACACAACAAAAATGCCATATCATCAAATCCACAATATCTCATAATCATAATAAAAAAAGCCAATAGTATGATGACCTGGATCACTTGCATGCAAGTGTCTTTAAAGAATAAGTTCGCTCAATGCACGCAAGAGTAGGATGTTACAAGTAATCAGATGACAAGAAACTCAAGAAAAACGAGAGAAATCAAAGGAGAAAAACACTACAAACCTCGAAAAGAAGATTCAATCCCCATTATGGTTGTCAATTCTATTATGAAGAAAATCACTCTATGGCATGGGGTAAACCACAACAAACGGAAATGACTGCAGAAATCAACTCTAATCTCAAGTATGTTAGATAAACAAATATGCTAACAAGACAAGATAAAGAGTCTACCTCATTTAGATGTTCGATGAAGTCCACCATTGAGCACTTGACTCAAATCAATACACCTGCAACTTGTCCTCAACAACCAAGATACACAAGCATATGGTGATAATATATAAAGTTAGCACATTCAATAGCATAATCCATCAATATTCATAACAAATACGCCCATGGAATAACAATTCAAATATTTGCAAGACATTAATTGGACAAGAAAATAATATATCTATTAAAATGTAATCAACATAATTGTATGAATGACAAACTTCTGTGTCGGGACATTCATAACCGAAAAACTAAGTCCCTTCCAGCTGGGCCTCCACCACTTCAATCCTCCACCAAAAGCAAGTTCATATAAGAGAGACAATGAGGTTCTCCATTAAATAGGGAAGATCTTGGGGGTTGAACAATGTGTTCAGACTTAAAAGGACAAAGGGATTCAGACTCAATATGAAGTGAATAATTTCTCGAGAGTAACTTTGCTCTCAAAGTGAATTCTCCTCCTATCCACAGCTTGGATATGGCCCATTTATAGCCTTCAAATGGAACTGAAGGTCCGAGTCAAAACGTTTCAAGTATATGGAAGGTCAAGGATCATGAATCTCGTGACGTGACATGGAAACACGACACCATTTTTTAATTTTGGGCACAAAACCCGATGTCTGTGAGCTGTAATGATGCAACCTACGTATACGCATGTTGTATAGTTGTTATGGCATGTATATGTAGAAACATACAATTTTTAGCTCTGGGAACTGCAAAAAGGGACTTCAAGTCTGCATAAGGAAATGGAAAAAGGCCCTTTGAGCAAGTTTGCATATGGTGAGGCAAATCTTACTATAACAAGTTGTAGTGTAGTTGGTGGAGCATGGTGGCAGCTAAAGGAAGTTTGCATTGCTAGAGTCTAACTTTATATTTCAAGGGAACAAAACCAATAATATAACTAAAAGAAAAATGAACTAATAACAAGTCTAGAGACAATTTCGGGTGGTCCAATAGAAAAAATAGTTGCAGGGAAATCATGGGGTGTTATTGCTAGACATGAGGAGGCCTCTAGAAGCATTGGCAGCATAGACATAATTGACCATGGATCCTCCTTCGTAGGCAGCATGCTCCTTTCAAGGCATCTTTGTTTAGTTGTTGCTCCTTGTTCTTCAAATGTAGGATATAATTTTTTTTTTGTTTTTTGTTTTTTGTTTTTATCTAATTAAAAAATCTTAATGTTTGGTTGGTGTGTTTCGCAAAAAAGATGTTGTGCGACAAGTGGGAAGGCACACAAGGAGGCATGAGTGCCTTGGAGAACAATAAATCGATTGGAGAGAAGAAGAGGGAAACTTCGTCTTCAAGCCTTAGAGATTCCCTAGAGGATATGTGGGAGAGTTCATGTGGAATTAAGGTAATGAAAACCCATATTTCAGCCCTCTTCATGGCATGCCCATAAATTTGTCGATAAAGTTGTATTCTAATAAGTATGAAATTTCTCTTATTAGTGTTTCTCTTCTATGATATATGTAAGTGGGAGAAGAACATTGTAGTGTGTAGTTGGTGGAGCATGGTGGCAAGTGTAGTGTAGTTGGTGGAGCATGGTGTTTTAGACTAGTGTAGTTCATGGAGCATGGTGGAAGTTGCAGTGTAGTTGGTGGAGCATGGTGGCAGCTAAAGGAAGTTTGCATGACAACACCCTTGGCTCGATTGCAGTGCAACATTGTTGAGCCTACAAAATGGCCAAGGTGGTGAGGAGGATAAGGTTCAGGTTCAGAGCCTCGAGTGCAGCATCGTGAGAGCATTTTTTAAGCCTAATTGCCAAAATAACCAGTCACAAAATTGTATTTTTAAATTTATTTATTAATTATGATAATGGGGAAGTAAATGGTATACACTAGGGGAATAATTAAGTCACATGGAATTAAAAAATTAGGCAATATCGAATTTCATAAAAGAATTTTGGATATGGATGCAAATGTGAGTGAATTATCACGTAGTCACTACGTGAAGGAAAGTTGTATTCCGTGGAACAGGAGTTGTTATTAAGGGGAATCTGAATAATGGCAATTCCCATTTTGAGTCATTTAGTTATAAAAAGATGCAAGGGAAGACACATAATCTATTATAAAATCCATGAATTGAAATTTTATACAATATAAATTACAAACATTTTATTAATGAATACAACTTGTACATTATGATAAAGTATTCAACTAGATTGCCTGAACCTTTCTTGACATACAAAAGCTCTATACTCAGCGAAATTTATACCTGAGATATTTCATATTATGGCGACCCTTCTTTACCTATGTAAGAAGTACAAGGCAAGCTGGACAAAAGCATATATTTACAGGCACAACGAATCCTTCAACGTCACAGGTCCTATTAACAAGAAGGCAGAGGATTGTTTCAAATAATGGTCCTTTTAGACACAAAGTTGACTGAGCGTGACGGTTGAACACACAAAATTGAATCTGCTGTTATACTGATATAGACCAACAAATATTCTACGATCATCATTTGGCAACATCCTCCACACTTGCCCTCTTTCGTCACCGCCCATATCACAAACACACACATACTCGCTACGGTCACTGTATATGTATATCACTTGTCTCAGGCCCTTGCATTTCACTGTAACCTCCCAGCATCCCTCTTCCTCCTCCTCCTCCTCCTCGTCTTTCCCAGTGACCAAATTAAACATGTGAGAGGGCATCTTATCCGTCTCTGTGCATTCAATATTGGTGGCCTCGTCATCTATAATAGTATTGAAGTTCCACAATCGGAAAATCATCCCACCATCCTCTCGACTTAATCCTCCCACAACTAAATCCTTCTTCGAGCTTCCTGCGACCACAATGAAACCACCCTGCTCATCATGAACCACAGAAGAAGAAGACTGAGGAGGTATCAGCTTCCCCACACATTCCCAGCGCTTTCTTTGCAAATCAAAATAACAGCAATATCCGCTGTATCTTTCCAGCAGGTAAATTCTGTCATCGAAAACAGCAGAGGAAACCCATGCAGAGGAGGCGCTGGCTTTGAATTGGTGTGGCAGTGGATCCAACGACTGCCAGACACCTGAATTCAAATCAAGCATCTCCCCACATAATGGATCAATTTCTTCGCCTTCAAAATCAGAGACCCCTCCAACAACGAATATATGATGATAGGGATCTCCAAGGTAGCAGACCACGGGATGTTGATGCCTCCAACAGCTCATGGGAGGGCTCTCCTCCCATTTACATTT
>ML863326.1:0-14096 GCA_009831015.1 Picea engelmannii
TCTGTGATTCTCTTCATAGACCATATAGCCTCACATGTAAACCAATGCTGCTATGCATCGTCCTTACCCATCCCATGGAACATGGGTAGCCTTAGTGTTGTATCTTGGTTTGCCATTCTCAATCTTGGATTGTGTTCTCCCAGCTGACTACTAGTTGTCTGTGATATCGGTACCGGTACCCTCCTAGATAAGTATTGTCGATTTCATCTTCTTTTTCACTCATATCCTCTCTTCTTTATCACACCACTCTTTCTTCCTCTACTCCTATCATTACACTATCTGTTGTTCTTGCTTTGTGGTTACAAACGTGGAAGGGGGTGGTTCAAAGATTGGGCGCTTCCTTCTTCTCTCATAGTTTCTTATGAGGGATCCCGAAGACTTTTTACCTGCATCCACACAAGACCATTCACTGTAGCTAAAGCCTCTTCCTCTTCTCATAGGGATTCTTCACCATCCTTGCCTACTTTAGCGCCTCTACTATGTGCCTCATCTTCCTCTGAGGTTGCAACATCTCTCAATAGCCAAGGGGATCATACTTCATCTTCTCTAACCCTGCTACCACTACTTCTGGCATATTCACTAGATACTCTACTCCTAATGTCATGCCTCTTCGACGACCTATCTTTGTCTATGCTCCTCTATGGCACAACGCTCTCTCTCACACTTCCTCTTAGTGTGGTCTCTTTCCTATTCATTCTGGGTTTGACTCCTCATCTCTCACCCCTTGCTACCTTCTTTTCACTCCTTTGTCATGCTTTCCTTCTTAACTCAACTCTTCTTATGCATCTTTTGGCTCTTTCTCCCCTCTTCTCTTCTGGGTCCATTCTCTCCTCACCTCTTCTCAACATTTTATGGATTCTCTCAGTGGATTTATTTCCTCTCTCTTTCCCCCCTTCTTTTCATCCCCCCTCCAATGTTAGGGGGTTTATTGAGCCACTGGATATGGCTCCATGTGCATCAACCCTTTCCTGACAAACAACATCTTGATCCACAACGAGATTTCTTCTAGGAGTCTCTTTTGAGGACCTTCAATAAACTTTCTTACAACGTCATTGAAAGAATCATTGTACTCTATGGAAAACTCAATAATGTAACCTTCCTTTACTTGAGAAAACCATAAATCAATTACTCAAGCCCACTTGCTATCCAATGCCTTTAGTCTATCAACTATAGTTTGGTCCCAGACTAGTGGTTCTTGGGGCCTCACAGCAGTGCTAGTGGCAGTTTGCCTCTTCAACCATTCATACAACAAACATAGAAATTCAACAAACAACACTTCATGTAAATCAATGTAAATATGTTTATCCTTCCAACATTCCACGTTGGTTATCAGACCCAAAGTTTCTTGTCGAGCAAACTCATCTTCCTTCACAGTTAACTAGTCTTGTATTTCCTCCTGAGATGGATTCCACCTCATTTTCTCCCTTCATCATGCAAAACAAAACCTTTAGGTCCCAACAATAGAACCATTTGTTGGCTCACTTATGCACATCCTTCCTAACACTTGGGGGTTGATGACTAGGGGTTCATCTAGAGTTGACCAATAAAACCCCAAGGGGTCGACATATCAATCTTCAGTCAATGACTGAAGAAAGTCTCACCCGAGATGCCATGAGAATCACAGAGACCATCTAGTCCCGTGTCAGAGATGAAGGAATAAAACATCAGAGGAAACCACTCGGGCCAACATTCATGCATCCAATTATACATTCATACATATAACCATGCTTCATTAATTGAATAACATCATAACCCATTGACACACTTATCCATTAAACCCAAAACAAACACATCAAGTGACAAAGTGAATTGTAACTTTATATTATCTTCATTAAATCGTATAATGCATACATCAACGAATCCATATTGCAAGAAGAATAGTGCTTCGCGCTCTGATACATCCTACAACTTAGGAACTACAATGTACTTTGTGCTATGATACATTCTACAACTTAGGAACTACTATGCGCTTTGCGCTCTGATACATTCTACAACTTAGGAACTACAATGCACTTTGCGCTCTAATACATTCTACAACCTAGGAACTACAATGCGCTATGCACTCTCTGTTCATATTCTACACTCTACTAGAATAAATCCATTATGGACTCTAAATAGGATCGTTCTAAACCCATACACAACTATTGCAAAAACTCATCCCCATATTCATGCAAACTCAAACTGCTTCCTCTCGTTTTTGTAGACTACACACTCTCCTTCTCTTTCGCTGCTTCTCCTTCTTTATTCTCCAATGCTCTCTATCTTTTTTATTTGCTCCACTCGCTCTAGTGATCGCCAGTTCTGCATGCTTCTGGCGTACTCATCCAGCCCACGTAACCATCTTGGAGCGTGACAATCCTAACAAACTTTCCAACTCATCCATCACTTGCCCCATGATCTGTCATGTTTTCTAGGGTCATTATTCGAGAATATTCTTGAAGATGTCCTTTTGACTCAACATCCATGTGGCATCTTTATGATCTTTAGTGCACACTATAGAACTTTGATTCATGTGCGCACCTTATTCCATCCACCGCACAACTTCTAATGTGCATGCAAAACTAATGTGTGTGCACTGTTGGTCTATGCACACACACAACCTACCCAAAACTTTGGGTGCCAACCGCTTTTTTGAGCAGTATTCTTCCATTATTTGACTCAGGTTTGATATTTTCCCCCACATATAGCAAAATAAATTATAATGACTAATTTGTCTTCAAAAAAATTAATAATTCCAAATATTTTCATGTAAGGGTAGTCAAGATAACAATTACTGTGATATTGTAATGAAAAAGAGGTCAACTTTGTTTTTTGAACTACTTAGACCCTGATCTAAAGCATGGAGGGTTCTCATAAGATGAAGATAACATAATATGTAGATGATATGATCCATAATTGAGGGACTAAGAGTTCACACAATTTACCAACATGGAAACTCATTGCAAAATTTAAACTACTATATCTCTGTAATCTAAATGCACCATCAACTACAACCCAAGTGCAAAAGTTTCTTGTTCTCTATAGTCTCTCTATGTTCATTGACATTGTATTGAATTTTACAAATTCAAAACCTAAGCATGCATTTAAAATCAATTTCTAATGGGAAGTGAAACAACACTCTAAATTCATGGATATTCTTGAAATTTGCCAATCTCTTCTATTGTCTATGCAAAGGCTTCTTCAAATTGAGAAAAAAAAGAAGCATATTTAGAGCATGTCACAATACCTCTACTATCTTGGTTTAGAGAGTCTGAGAACTTGAGGAGAGATCTCAACACAAATATAGTGTTTTGCAACAAATGCTTCAATGAAAACTCACCTAAGGATCTGACCATGGGATATCATGAGAATCTGACCATGGGATATCATGTTGTAAATGAGCCATCTAAAATTTTGTTGGAGAAGGATTGTTGTCTCATCATCGTTGTCTGGGCATTCAAGGGAAATTACACATCAAAGAGGTCGAATGAACAGAGGTAACATAGTACGGACATGTCGGTGTTCCAATGAATGAATAATGAACTCACAATGTGCTACGCTTGTGGTATATACATAGAAATAACATCGTTCCAACAACTAATCAATACTTCAAGCGAGCAAACTATGAAATGGGATTTGAAGTCATCGAGAGGGTTTTTTTTTTTTGCTATTATGGCCCATGGTTTTTAGGATACAAACATTGATTCAAAGCAAGGGAATGGGCACTATCAATACTTATCGATGTTGAGACAACTAGTGAATAGAGCAAGAAGTTGATGTTGAGTTATAAGTTATGGATATCTTTGTATGTAGTCCAAGAATGTTGTGCATAGAATGGGAAAAAAATTGATATGTGCCGGATGTGGGCGAATGCTACGGGCCAAGAGTACACCTCATCGGAGTACACATAGAGAACTATAACTCATAACCAAAACAATCCAAGCATAGAGTAAGTATTTGACAACACCAATCAAGAAATTGAGACAACAACACATAGATTTCATCATTTTAATGGAGTTTTTATTGCTCTTAGGAGGTAATTATAGCGGGGTGAACTATACATAAAATCTATGCATCATTAGTCACTGTCAATACCTAATTTATAGAAGGTCGTGGCTTAGAGACACCTTCACTTAGTGTGGACAAGCTCCTTGTCTCCTTCATCCACGAAACTTCGAGTAGGCTGCACTCTTCAAGCTTCCATTTATGCTACATTACTCCCTCAAAATTTCCTTGCCTCTCCCTTACTTGATGTCTTCACTACAACCTTCATTTCTTTTAATGGGATTCCTTTGGAAGGCCAACCATCACACGATTAATTTTCGATTCCACTTTGTTAACAAGACAAAAATAAAATAAAAGACATGTTTATTTACAAAATTTACAAATGTTTGTCAAAGATAGCATTTGGATCATGACAACTTACGAGTTTCACACACAAACGACAAACAACTATTCATTCATTTTCAAAAATGATTTCTTACTCACAATCTCTTTGGAAATGAATTTGTTAGATTGAATTTTGTGACATTTTTATTACCTTCAATCACAGTTGTTTGCCTTGAAGTAGACCCTATTGGGTACCTCCAAATTGATATTTGCATGAGACTAAATGACACAATACCAACACATTTGCTTGCTTTGAAACAATCTACAGGGTGAATTGCTAATTAGAATATGAATAAAGTACTCGTGCAAACTACATGGCTCAAGGTAAAGACGGGGCCTGATAGCCCATAAGTCCATATTCCATCCTCTTTCTTGAATCCATGCCACAAAATAATCAACAAAAATTGAACATGTAAATAACATTATATCATCGTTGTGTCAAATATTCTCAGCAACAAATCTACTTTGAATGCTCAATTCCAACAATAAAGTTGTGTATTCTATGGAAGGAGACACGTTTTCTTCTCTGGCTTGATTGATCTCCTTGACACTCCCAATTTCAAATGCTTGTAAATATAGCCATGTGTTTTCCACACTTTAATCAAAATGCACACCATAGACTTAATACAGGCAAATTGATGGCAACAAGAGATAAATTCATCAACAACCAATTACAAATTCATTACTAGGAAAAAATAAATAAATTCAACATGTGATTTTTTTTTCTCACCATAAATCTTCGTTAAACCCAAGACTTTTTATAATTTGAGAGAAGGCATTTTCAACGGGAGACCTGTATCTCTGTGGTCATTTATCGTTGAACGGGAAAATAGATTGACTTATATATTCCCCGAGTGAGATCCCTTCCAAATTTAATTAGAATATTATAGTACTTCAACGTTGAGTATGGCAGATTTTTTCTCACAACGAGAAATTGACAAAAAAAGGATTTTTTATAATTTCAATTGAAAACTTGTGCCATAAAGTCCTCCAATCCACGAAATTGACTTCTTAAACATGCAAATGTGACTAGCAAAAAATATTTATAAAACCTTTAACGACCTTTTACAACCAATTTAACATAAATTTGATATAATTCCATCCACAAGTGCAGATTGGTGGGATCCAATCACATTTGTTTGACTCCAATTATTCGACGGAAACGATCAAGGTATGTTAAATACAATATCAATCAACATGTAGCATCCCCAACCACCCAGGCTGGGCCATGTTGTGCAAAAACCAACTTCGGTCACAGTTGTGTTTTCAAATTTCTTTCAATTTCTGCCTCTTAGGGCTTTGTAACATACCCAACCACCTCGCTAAGTCCCGTTACCTCTATTATTAGTTGTGATACCGTTTAAATAACACAACATGCCATGCATGTGAATACAATATATGCAATGCAAGCAATATACCAATTCATGTATAAACATGTACATTTAAGCATACATAATTGGAATAATTGTATACACATTACTCAACAGAATAATACACATAGTAATAATATGTAAACACATAAAAAGACACTTATCTTTTAATGGTAAATCACCAACTGCCTACAAACCTCAGACGTTCCTCTCACCCATAGACTGTGTTGCTCATAAACTCTCAGCAGCAAGTCACCCCGGAGTTGAGGCTAGAAACTCCACCAAGGAAGGTTTCCTAAGACTAAGGTCTATTCAACTTGATAAATCTCAGGTTAAGGTGCCATCTGCTGCAACTAGCCTACAAATTCTCATTTCCTGTAGCCTGTCCCACCCCAGGAAGTGTGTCCTTTCTTTTCTCAACAATCCTTTGGCTTCCCCACTTCCCTTCCGGGGCTTTAGCAACAAGCTATATAGAAAGTCTCAAAGTTCTGTAGTTATCGCCTAATGCAGAAGGAAAAAAAATTACCAGTAGTTCTCTCACCCAGAGAGAATTCTCACTAGCTTGGCAACCCACTTCTTCAAAATTCCCATGGGCCTGACAACCCGCTTCTTCAAAATGCACACGGGCCTAACAACCTGCTTCTTCTACTCAAATCATCTCCATTTACTAGTTACCAACATCTCCCAAATATTCCCAAGTATAAGTAGGAAGATGGATGGCTGGGAGAGTACGGATGGTAAGAGTCAATGAGAGAATAATGAGAGAAAATCCCCCAAAATACACTAATTTCCTCCAATATATTTGCATGTTCCCAACTTGGCATTTGTCGTGATGGAAACTACATGAGCCCCACTTGGATATACGTTTCTCCACTTTAGGAACTTAGGATAAGATATCTCATAACTTAGACTTTAGGAAATATTAATATAATATTCCCTTGGGCTTAAGCTCCCTTGGCTTTTCCCCCCCTTCCTAGACTCTTAGCCCCTGTTTCCCCTTTTAGTGGAGTTCTATCCCCCCATACTCTTTTGTCTGATTGGTCTACAACAACGATGTATTTTTATCAATAGTTTGAGTGTGATTACATATTACAATGATAGGCTCAATGGCCTTTTAGCATTTAGGATCTCTGGCTCAAGAATCACACAGGCACTCTGGCCTCAAAACATATTTACAAAGGCACTCTAGCCCAAAATATCATGGCTCACTAGCCTATATGTACATTTTCAATTGGGGTTCGACGTAGGGGTATTACACAACATATACGAACGCAAATGTCTAAAATGTCAACAATGCATTCCCAATTGCACTATATTTACATAAATTCATGTCAATTAACAACAAATTCTGAAATTCTCTAAACCTCGACAAAATAAATGATCCCAGGAACAAAGTGATCTGAATTGGATCCTTGCCTAAATTCTTTTGTAAAATTGCAATAAACTTGTAACTGTTATTTTTATTTTATTTTGTCTTATTTTGGCGAACTTGGAAATGGAAATGAGCCATTGTGATGGTTGGTCTTCCAAAGGTAGCCATCAAAATAATGAAGGCTGAAGTGAGGATATCAATGGGAGGCAAGAAGAGAATTGGGGAAAAAGCTTGAAGGAGCATAAACAAGAGCTTGAAAGGCAACGTGCTTGAAGTCGATGGACAAATGAGTTGAGAAGTCTGTCCACATTGAGTGAAGGTATCCAGAAGCCATGGTTATCTGCAATTTGGGTCTGTTTGTGATTAACAATGCATAAGATTTTTGATCATGCATAGCTCACCCCCCCAATAATGATTTCTTCGAGTAAAATAAACCTCCATTAGTTCCATTTTTCACCATTCTAGTTTTCTACGTGTAATCACTTCAATTTTGTGGCTTTGTTGTTTTGATTTGAGTTTGATTGTTGAAGCTGCCACCCATTACCATTATAATTATTGCTTAATGTCCATTCCATGTTCATCGTTTGTTTCTTTAGCGAATTTATATCTCTTTGGGCGTTTTTTCTTTTCTCACAAGTTGTCCACAACATTCCTTTGCTTGCTGGGTGTTTTTCCTTTGCCCACAAGTTGTCTATAACATTTTATTAATTGTTGGGCATTTGACCCTTGCCCACGAGCCGTTTTTGTTTCTCACTCGCCCACATTTGGCATGGATAATTTTTTCTTTACCTCCGGTTTATACAAAGCCCAAACAACTTTTTGTTGATCACTGGAATGGGAAGTACATGGAGCACCATCTAAATTTGTGAGTAATGTTCATTTTTAGATGTCTTCAAGCTTGTGGGCACCGGTATTAGTTGTAGCCACACATTCTCCCAACATTATGCAATTCTACAAGTAACAAACAAACCAAAGAATCAAGATAATTTTTTTTTTCCTGCAGAGGATCCGTGTTGATGAGACGGACGAGCCACAGGCCTACTATTTACGGATCAAATGATATCAGAGCAAGTTTGTTAGAGACCTTGAAGCAACTACCATGGGCAAAGCCTTGAACATGAAGAAGTTGGAAGAGTTCAAAGACTTCAATGAATAGATCCAAGAAGAAAGTCGATATTAGAGGTAAAGAGCAGATGAGTTGGAGAAAGAGCTTGCTAAGTGCTAGGACTCCTTCACCATCATGAGGATAGAGTTAGACAAGAGAAAATTGCAACTCTTGCAGTTGGGGGAGAAATTTATTGAGATAGATAATTTCCAATAGGAGAGGTTCACTAAGGTCACTGCTCACCTATACCAGGACTTGGTAGTGAAGGAAGAGACCTTAAAGAAGATAAAAGCAGATGCCCAGAAGACCAAGCAAGCCCCTTCCATTCCCACTGCTAAAACTAGTACTGTGATGGAGGTAAGCATGGTAAACTCACCTTCTAATACCCTTTCTCAAGAAACCTTTGGTGACTTTGAGAAGAAAACTAGGGGCATTGGTTCCAAGCTCATGAGATAAATGGGCTATGATGGCCAGGGGCTAGGCAAGGAAGGCCAAGGGATTCTGATTCCCATTGTAGCTCGATAGAGGCCCAAGGATGAAGGCCCGATATTCAATGAACAAGAAGCCAACACAAGTGCAACTCAAACCACTTTCATCAAGGTAAGAGGAACCAAAAAATAAGCCATGTGGAAAAAGCCACTCAAATTTGCTTGTAGAAGCTTGGAAGAGGGCAACAAAGAGATGATTCTACCATCTAGATTTGCTCAAACTCTTGGGGAACCAAGCAACCAAGTCGACAAGCATTCTCATAGACCAAAAAGGTATGGCTTAGTTTGTTTCCATTGTGAGAAAATGGGTCACAAGGCTAGTGATTGTTGGCGCCCCAGAAGGCCAAGAAACCCATGCAAGAACTATTGCCAGTACTGCAAATTGACTAGACATTCAGAGGCCAAATGTTGGAGGCTTCACCTAGAACTCCATACTAAGAACCGGACAACCAAGAAAAAATCTTAGAGAGTCAAGGTCAAGGGGAAAGAGGAGTTGTTGGAACTTGTAGCTCAAGGAGTAGTGGTTGCCCAATGACCTATTGCAGCAATGAATGCCCTCTCCAACCATGAGATGGATAACATGGTTATGCCAAAGGCAACCCCTACTCAACTCTTGTCTTCCATCCTACAATGGAGACATCCTTTCTTTGAGATTTGCTAGAGTCTGTTGGATGATAGGAAAAGAAGAAGATTGAAGGAGTTGAAGCTTCTGGGGACCAAAACCCTGGAAATGGGGAGGTGTGATTTGAATTGGATCCTTGTCTAAATTCTTTTGTAAAATTGTAATAAACTTGTAATTGTTATTTTTATTTTCTTTTTTCTTTTTTTGGCAAAGTTGGAAGTGGAAGCAAACCATTCTGATGGTTGGTCTTCCAAAGGCAACCATTAAAACAATGGAGGTTGAAGTGAGGAGATCAATGGGAGGCAAGAAGAGAATTGGGGAGAACGCTTGAAGGAACATAAATAAGAGATCAAAAGGTAGCATGCTTGAAGTCCATGGATGAAGGAGTTCATAATCCTGTCCACACTAAGCGAAGGTGTTCATAAGCCACAATCATTTGCAATTTTGGTCTGCTTGTGAGTAACAATGCATGAGATTTTTGATCATGCATAGCTCACCCCCCCTTTGTAATGAATTATTCGAGTAAAATAAAACTCCATTTGTTCCAATTTTCACTGTTTTGTTTTTTTGTGTGTAATCACTTCAATTTTGTGGTTTTGTAGTTTTGATTTGAGTTTGATTGCTGAAGCTACCACCCATTACCATTGTAATTATTGCTTGATGTCCATTCCATGTTCATCATTTGTTTCCTGGGTGAATTTATATCTCTCTGTGCGTTTTTCCTTTGTCCACAAGCTGTCCACAACATTCTTTTGCTTGTTGGGTGTTTTTCCTTTGCCCACAAGTTGTCTACAACATTTTATTAATTGTTGAGTGTTTGACCCTTGCCCACTTGTTGCTTTTGTTTCTCTCACTCACCCACATTTGGTATTGGTCATTTTTTCTTTACCTATGTCTTATACACATCCCAATCAACTTTTTGTTGATCACTAGAATGGGAAATACATGGAGCACCATCTAAATCGATGAGCAATGTTCATTTTCAAATGTCCTCAAACTCGTGGGCATTGGTTTTAGCTATAGCCACACATTCTCCCAACACTTTGCAATTCTACAAGCAACAAACAAACCAAAGAATCAAGATCATTTTTTTCCTCAAAGGATTTGAGTTGATGAGACGAACGGGCCATAGGCCTATGTTTACGGATCACAAAGCCATATAGAAAAACAAAGAAGATATTTTCTGAATTGCCACCCCAAATTCTAAAGGAAATGCGTAAGGGGGATTTTGAGATCATTTAACAGACAACTTAACCATCGCTTAAAAAAATAACAAAGAGGATAAATGAACAAAAAAATGGAAAATTCAATTAACAACTGCAATTCCTTCTTAAATTTTGATAGAGCTAAAAGAGAAGATCTTATGTATAGAAACACAAGCATAATAAAAAGTTCTGTTTGGATAGGATTTTTGACGAAGTTTGACCCCTAAAAACTCCGTTGCTGACTTGAATGTGATGCTAGTAGGATTCAAACTGTGTCGAGATTTGGCTCTCTTGGTTGCAGAAGGGACTGAACCTGTGGGAGTATGCTAGGTGGGTTATACAAAAAACAGTTGCAGGCGGTGGTCACGTGGAGTCCCACAACCTACAGGTGGTTATCATAACTCGCCGCTCCTCCTTTGGGCCCACTGCTCTAAGGCGTCGATGATTAACCAGGCACATCCATGGACGATTACAATACCCAATAATCTATTAGTTTAGGGACACATCCATGGACGGTTACAATACCTAATAATATATTAGTTGAGGGACACATCCATGGACGATTACAATACGTAATAATATATTAGTTGAGGGACACGTCCATGGACGATTACAATACCTAATAATATATTAATTAAGATCATCTGATAGACATTTTCGATTCCAAAGCTTAATTTTCGAAATAACAGACAAAATTCAAAACACAATTGAGCTTAAATCTCAATTTTCCACGATGATTAACTAAAAAGAAATTTCTATGAAGTATTCGCTATGAAAATCACAAAAATCGGACCTTGCATATTATATTCTCGAGCTTTCAGTAGGGCAAGGCAACAATGACAAATTTGTTTCATTTTAAAACTAAGTGAAGTAGAATTGGAGCCACAACTACAATTCTTTACAAGAATTTCCCAACAGATAAGCATCTAGACGACTGCAATTTCTATTTAAATGGGGAATTCTCAACCTTAAAACCTCAAATTCTCATAAGAGATTTTGCATCCCCAATTCCCCATAAAAGTTGATAATTTGTGATAGAGGATAGGAAAAAAGTGTAAATTAACGGTAAAACCCTCCATAGAATACCAAACTCAAACTCTCGAACTCAGGTCCTAGGTCGAAATTTGAAATATAATGCTGGCAATTCATAAGAATTTTACCTTGGGAATGAGAGGTGTGTTATTCCTAGCCATTTGCACCAAATAATCAAGATTTAGTCGAGAATACAATGCAATCTGAGGCGAACGAGTCTCCTGATCCTCTAAAATTTCTCACTAAAAAGCTCAAGTATTTTGATCTTCCAACTTTTTCTCTGGCCCTCCTCCACTTTGATCCCTTATCATTTGTCCTGATCGTCACACACATGAGCGAAATCATCCTCATTCGTTACCCACAAGTGGTGGTCACCGAACACGTCGGTTTCAACTTGTTCCTTGGACATCTGCCCCCTTGAACTTGGGTTAAGAGTTGACCCTAGGTGGTTCACCATACCTGGGTTTAGTGACTTGCCTGCATGAAATTCTCAGTTGATCTAAACTGTTGAATCACTGACACGACAAATGCTCTGATACATTATGTGGTCCACAACATCGCAGTTACACATGTTACATGTGGTAATGACTTACAATTTAAACAACAAGGTATTGAATTTTGTCTTTAAAAAACTAAAATGTACAAATATTATGAATGAACTTGTCCTTCATATCCCCTATTCTAATCAACTTCACACACCCATTATACACTAGTCATCACTTGCTGCCACAACTATTGATTTAGTATTCAAAGTCTGCCACAATTATTGATTTAGTATTCAAAGTCAACCTGACAATTTTCACTTTTTCCATTTTTTTTAAATTTTTTTTTTTTTTAAATTTCACATCAAAACAATGCTATTTAGTCCAATCAAACTCCGTGACCATCACAAAATAAATATCCAAATTTTAAAAAATCTTAAAAATATTTTTAAATTAAAAAAATTCATTTTAATAATTTTTTTTTTTTTTTTAAAATTGAGATATTTTTTTTAAATGAACGAATTCACCCTAACCCGATAGCTATATTCCCAAGTAATATATATATTTTTTAAATTAACGAATTCACGCTAACTCGATAGCCATATTCCCTGCTTTGGCAGGACTAATAAATGGGATTTACAGAGAACGTATAAAGAGGAAAAAACATAGAATTGTGAGCACAATACGGGGTAGGCTTGGCCCATGGACCTTGAATGTTAGAATCATACAGAAAGACTGGTGCCTTCTATTGCCACATCTCATAGCACAGCACAGGGCGGCATTGCACCACTCCATCCACCAGCTTGACTCCGGGCAAGGACTGAGCTACGCGTGCCCACCGGAGTCGAAACTCAGGCCTGCCGTCCCGTTACTGGTAACTAGGGCTAATAATTTCCATTCGGTACAATTTAGAGCGAGACCGGAGTTCAATCCTCGGGGAGTAGAAAATGTTTTTCCACATAGTGTTGGAGCGGAATATGCAGCTGCATCCCCGCCACTTCGGGCCTCACTTGCGCGACAAGCTTGTCTCTAAGCTCATGCAGGACGTTGAAGGAACTTGCAGGTATTATTATTATTATTATTGTACAGTTCCACATGGTGTTGGAGCGGAAATCATGGTTAAGAACGAGACTTTGAGAAAAAAAATGAAATATTACAGGAAACACTAAAAACACTTGTGCGAGGTGCGAAGAAGAATATTTTTGGAATTTCTCGTAACTTCAAAATTTGCCTCATTCGTCAATATATTTTCCTCTGCATGTCTCTTCCTTTTTTTCAGAAGCAGATAGTCTTTTTTTTTCTATAAATTTAAACCCTTTGAATTTATTTTATTTTTTGGTGGTAGAAAAGCTTAAAATTTCATTAGCAATACAAATACTGATACAAAACAGGGTAGGCTGAAACTCTCCCCTCGAGATAGTTTGGACATGGCAGGAAATCTACTATCCGCCTTCTGCTCTCCTTTTCTCCTCTTCAGCTTTTATTCATCTGAAAGTGTGCCTTAGTGCAAAACTCTCCCCTCGAGATAGATTGGACATGGCAGGAAATCTACTATCCGCCTTCTGCTCTCTTCTTTTCTCCTCTTCAGCTTTTATTCATCTGAAAGTGTGCCTTAGTGCAAATTCCCTGCTAGCAGAATCAGAAGCTGAGATGACAGTCAAATTTCTCATGGATGGATGGGTTTTAGAATATTCATCCATAGAGAGTTAGTATCTGCTTTCATATAAATTATTTATTTGTCTGTCGTGCAGTGCCATCTAAGATCGGAGTAACCCTAAATTTTCCCAAATACATGAAACTCTAATTTGCCTTTTTTTGAAATATTCTTGTTATTCAGTGGCCGTTATGGATTCGTAGTTGCAATAACTGGAGTTGAGAACATTGGAAAGGGACTTATTCGTGAGGGGACTGGATTTGTCACATTCCCAGTCAAATACCAGTGTGTGATTTTCAGACCTTTTAAAGGGGAGATTTTGGAAGCTGTAGTCACAATGGTGAATAAGGTATGTTTTAATGGAATTTTCATGTTTCATCCTAATTTAATTAATTTTC
>ML863327.1:13117-36165 GCA_009831015.1 Picea engelmannii
TTGCAAGTTGCATGTATAGCACATTGCATAAGTTACAAATATTATAACAATTCTTTGGAAATTAGACAGTATCGCAATTCAAAAGTGAAGGTTGAGAGGGTAGAAGAGATCAAGGATTCAAAACTTGCATGCAACTATCCAAAGAGGTAAGGCTCATTAATATTAAATTGCAATTGCAGTGATGGAAATTGAAGCTAGAAAACACCTTCTTGTACACTTATTTTCTCATTATATTTGATTTTGGAGAATCCACATTTAAATACCTTCCCACCTGTATTTTTAATGTCTTTCTGAATCTTTATAATAAGAATAAACATGGGTGTGACAGTTCTCTCACAAACTCTATTTTATTTCATTTTAGAAAACATTAGTAGTTGTTATTTAAAAAAGAAAATTCAAAATAATTCAGTAATATTTATTATTTTATTATATAAATAACAATAATTATTGCTAATTTTGCAATCCATAATTATTATTATTATTTTTGCAACAACCATTGGTAACTACTTTTCTCCTTTTCTCATTGCATGCATACTAATTAATTTTTGGTAGATTGTTTTCGTACAGTGATTGGATTTATGCGGAATTGAAGCATAGAAAGAAGTTGGAACCTCTTATTTGTTGATTTTCAGAATTGAAATTGTGTGCAAGTTGCTATATCAAGGTAATTTGTTAAGTTTTTTTGTTTATGTTTTTAATGGTGCTGTATTTCATGTGTAATAGTTTGATGATGTTATCAAAAATACAATTTCATAATAATTTTATGTTATGCCTGACATGTTTTTGTATTTACAATAAAAATGAAAAAAAAAACATATGACACATAATATTTAAATGACGAGGCGTCAAGTCATTGTAGCTCAATTGATTGGGGTGGGGAGTTTTCTCCACCCCACCCAGGGTTCGAGTCTCATCTATGCAACATGTTGCTCTTTACATTAATAAAGTAATACATTAACAATACATTATCAATGTACTGATACATTAACAATATATTATAACATCAATCCTTTAAAGTGTTAGTTAAATTATTAATACATTAATAAAGTATTAAAGTATTATTAATTAATGTTGGCATAATGATCAACGCTCTCCTAAGTTTCACGACATGGTCTAATAGCCTCTCTACAAATCCTTAACTGGAATGCTAGCATATTTCATTAGGTGTGCCTTTTGGATCTAACGATGATTGAAACTCCCATCAATTAAAACATTAATCAATAATTATTACATTAATAAAGTATTAAAGTATTAATAGTACATTAATACATTAAAGTAATAAAGTATTAATAGTACATTAATGAAGAAATAATATATTAATAATAACATCCATGTATGGCCATTAATGTAATTAATGTATTAATGGATGATCACGTTGACCATGACCATGGTTGAGTGTGATTGACTATGGTTGACTAAATTTAACCAAGAGTATGGTTGACCATGGTTGATTATGGTTTACTATGGTTGACCATGAGCATGACCATGATTGACTATGGTTGAGCATGAACAAGACCATAGTTAACTCCAACTGACCATGACCATGACTATAGTTGATCATGAATATGGTTTACCATTCACGGTTGACCATGACCATGACTACGGTTGACAAAAAATGATAATTACTATCACTATATTTGACCATGGTGTTAGAAAAATAGGTGTGTTCGTTTCACCATAGACAATATAACAATATTGTCACCCAACCATAGGCACAAAGGCCACCCCCAAGCACCTTAACCTTGACAAACAGAATAATGTTGAAAGTAATCTAATAGCCAACCAAGGTAGCGCACATTTCTCCAAGCTAGCACACCAAACAGTAATAACCAAAGACCAAGCAGAAAGTCCAAACCATAACCAAGAGACCAAGTCACCATTGTTGCAGCTGCAACTGTCCTCCAGCCATGCACACTTCTTGTCCTTATGCGGTTGTGAGTGAGTGAGTAACAGATGATCTATAGCACCGTCTATTTATATTTCTCTATCTCACTTGACTGAGCCGACTTCTCTTTCTGGAGGCTAATAACTCAATATTAAATATTCTCTTGAGGCGACTTGTCTCCTAGAGTTATTATCCAACATTTTAGGGTTTCTCTTTCTTCCCGAAATATTCTAGTCTCGTCAAAGGTTACATGTGAAGGTAAATACCTCTCATAGCTACCATAATATCAACACTCCCTCCTAGCTAGGGAGGTATTAAATGTAATGGTCTTGAAAAAAAACAAACCATTCAACATGTAGCATCATCATAACCACACAGGCTATCTCATGATCATGTAGATCAACTCACGATCAACATCATCACTATCAGTATCATCTAATAGCATCAACTGCATCATATCTCAAAGCCATACTCCATATGAGTAATCGGGCATGATGTTGAATAAGTCACTCTCTCCACAGAGTGATACAAGAACTATTCTTCTAATCGGAACATATGTCTTAGAAGAATAATTGTTCTAACATATGCTAGAAGCCACGTCATGGGCTACAAGGAATATTCTGGACTATTCTTCCCATGGGCTATCTGGACTATTCTTCCCAAGTCTACAAGAATAACTATCCCTGATTTCTAAGCCTGGACCATTCACCTAACTGGGCCATTCCTCTGACGCTAATCATAGTGCAACCTAGAGAGAATGAGTCTTCGCTAGAGAATGTCTGTCCATGATTGTTGAACCTGTACCATTCACCTAACTGGGCCATTCCTCTGACACTAAACATAGTGCAACCTTAAGAGAATGATTATACCCTAGGGAATGACTATTCGGACCATTTCCTATGGAAATGACCATCCCAAACCAACCTCCAAAACATATCATTCTTTGAAACTACTCACAAATGTGAACTTCAAAAGAATGACTGCCCGATGAGGCAGACCATTCTACTTGACCACTACTCAGAGTGACTTCCAAGAAGAATGATTGTCCTAGACCATTTCCACACACTGGCCATAAGGGGAATCATTGTCTATGGTACATCAACAATCTATCAGACCATTTTCATTACAAAAAAGACTGTCCGATCTGGACCATTTTCTGAACTAGAAAATCCATGTCTGTCATAAATCTCGAACCACTTTTTGGATTGGAAAGGAACTTCCCAACCTGGACCATTTTCCTAACTGGAAAATGACTGTCCGTAAATCAATTTAACATATCAGTGCTCCCTCCCAAACTTATAGTAATCAATTCCTTTTTCAATAAGGAAGTCGTCTCCACAAGCCCCAACTTGTCCCTTAAGTACGCAAACTTTTCATCTTGGACAAAGGATTTACCAAAATATTTGTTATCTGCTCATCTATAGAGATATATTGGAGAACCACTTCTCCCCTCTGGACTTTATCATGAAGAATATAATGCTTCATATCAATGTGCTTCGACCTGTCATGGAACACGGGGTTCTCTGAAATCTTCACATATCTCTTATCATTACAATATATCACGGTCGAATTCATAACCTGATCAGACAGTCTAGAAACCAACATACAGAGCCACATTGCTTTTGTACAAGCATAAAAAACTGTAATATACTATGCTTCTGCTGTACTGAGTGAAACATACTTATGTTTCCTGATAGTCCTTAACATTGTGGCAAAGCTCAAACTGAAACATATCCAAATAACACTTCTTATGTCATGTACACTCCCTGCCCAATCTGAATCGATAAATCCATGCAGTTGTATATCAGAACTCAAATATCCGACTAAGTATTTTCCAAATACATTAACGAGCCAAACAATTTTCAATACAGAGATGGATCTACTGTATTAGAGTCTTCTAAACTTCTTCAAATATGTCATCATCATCACAGACTATTGAGTAACCATTCTGATACACTTTCTCTGTCATAGGAATTTTTCACCATGCTTCTATTGTATATGAGATATTATGTATCACTTGAATCCATACAACGTCTTCTTCCATTTGCATATATGGGTCTCCTTTTAGTATACCTCAAAAACTTGAGATTTCTCAACATATGCTTCTTCTTCAATTACTCTATTTAAGAAGAATAGTCTTTACATTTATTTGATGTAAAATCCAAACCATGGATACTGCAAGAGATATAATAACTTAGATAGAGATATATTTGGTTTACTGGAACAAGTTGTCATCATAGTCTTCTCCCTCTTTTTGGAAGAACCTCTAGTTTTGAATCTCGCAATGCTTCCATTCATAAGTATTTTTGACAATTATATATATATATATATATATATATATATATTGTTCTTCATCACAACTTCCATTCCTTTTGCTTGACTGCTTCTAGTGGGTTCAAACCATGTTGGTAGCCTTATGATTCTCGGTATAATAATTGATTGTTCTGGATTTTCTTTCTTTCTTGGAATCTTCATGTTCTTTCTCATATTCCTCTTTAACTTTGGGGTCCATGGAGTCTTCTATAGATTCCATTCCCTTCCTTCCTGAATATTCCAACTTCTTCCTTTCATCATAGGAACATAGATGTAGATGGAAAACCAATGATACTTAAGGCTTCTTTTCAAAGAAGACTTGTTCTAGAGTAAGACTGAACACATGTTGTTTATTATGGCTACTACTTTCAATGGGGAACATGGACATATAATTTATAATATTCATGGATTCTTCAATGGATCATATAATTTAGGATAGTTCTCTTCTAATCCTGGCTTCATGCACGAATGAATTCTCTTCTTTTGGAATTTCGCAATCAATTACCTTCATCTAAGAGAGTCCATGCTTCCGTCTGCATCCTTATTGCCTTCTGCAAAGTGTCACAAGTCTTATTCTAATTTCCTCTTGATTAATGACTTCTTTTTTATTTGACTAGAAGAACAAGTCTACTTCATCCTGCTTAACTTTCTTTGAGGGTTCCTTTTCTTCGACCACTGTTGCTTCATGTGTTTCCTTCCTTTTCTTTAAGTCAGGACAATGGCTCCTATAGTGACCATATTTTTGACAGTCAAAGCATTGTATTTTTGACATATCATTTTCTTGATTCAGTGTCTTCCTTAAGCCAAACTTCCTCTTATTCCTAAAATTCTTGAACTTTGTTGTGAAGGCTTGATCATCATATTTCTTTTGGGATTTCTCTTTTGTGCTAATCCTTGATTCCTCTTGTGCACAACAAGTCCAAAGCTCTTCAAATGTGGGATACTCCTTTCTTGTGTTTATCCTTGTGGAAAATGCATCCCGTGTCTTGGGAATGTCATTGAGTAATATATTTATTAGTTCCTTTTCTGAAATGATTTCTTTAATAACTTTTAGTTGATATCTTAACTGATAGATTCTTACAAAGTATGATGTTACGTTGTCATGATCATTTGTTTTCATGTCACAGAGCTCATTCTTCAAACTCATTACATGTTCAAAGTTTCTGATTGAGAATAGGTTAGTTACCTGGCATTGTACATATTCTTAGATGAGTCAATATAAGAGATGTAGGGTATCAAGTGGTCTTTTACATAGTCCACTATGATACTCATAGCATTGATGTCATTGTCTTTGAACTTCTCCATAACTGCAATGTTCTGAGGTTTGTTCTATTTTCTTGCTTCAAACTGTGGTTCCATGATATTTCCTTTCACGATATCCAACACTTTATTCTTGACAAGGATTAGGTCAATCCTTGTTTTCCATGCTCTCAAGTTAGAAGCCCCTTCTAACTTGTTTTTTGACTTCATAGAGTAATTCATGACTTATTTGACTTGGTCAACCTTTGACTTTGACCAAAAACTCAAACTTGATGCATTAGCTTGCTGAGAGTACCAGGAGGTGTGCTAGGATATCCAGGAATTAGGTCAAGCACTTCACTTAAGGTGCCTGAACAAGAGGGTTAGGGTTTTGTTGTTGCAGCAAAACTGCAACTGCAACTGAGCAAATCCTCCCAATCTATCTTCCAGTGGTTAGATTGTCCGAATATAATCTCTGACATATTCATATTAAATAATATCTTCATTAGAAATGCATTATCCTACGTCGAGGGTTTTTCATACATTTTAGCCAATGCGTCCATCATCTCCTTCGTTGTCTTTTCTTTCAAAATATTGAAAGCCACCAATGCTGCCAGGCTCAACTGTCTCATTCCTACTGCCTTTCTATCAAGAACATCCCATTCTTTGTCCTTCATGGCCATCAAATTCTTTGTTATTCCACCCAATGGTAGGAATAGATCTTTCTTATATAAATAATATTCCATCTGCATCTTCCATAACTAGTAGTTTTGGTCGCTAAATTTCTTGACCCTAAACTTTCTATCTTCCGCCATTACTCCCACTCGAACCAGGAACCCTCTTTTCCTATGAGTCACCTTTCACTCTGATACTAGTTGTTAGAAAAATGGGATAGTGGAGCAATAAAATAAAACAAATGCGGAAATAAAACATAGAAGATGCACAATACAATAGAGACACAAATATATGTGGTTCACCCAGTGTGGGCTACGTCCACTAGAGAAATTTCCAGGTCCTTCCTGTATTATTATCCAGCAAATGAAGGGATACAACCTACATCACACTCGTTGTAACTTCCTCTTCTTTCTCTCACAGTATCTTCACTCAGAATATAATATACGCAATGATACATAGCCGAAATACATTTCTCTCATAAAAGAGGGTTGCCTTCTAGGGAAAAAACCTTAACATAACTTTTATTGTCATATATACGACCTTATAATGAATGATCTAGATTTACTATGAAATTAAAATATACATTTACAAAGGGGGATAGCCCCCCTGCACTCCCCCGCATGAAGGAGTATACATTCTTCCAGGGTGTAAAGTCCTCATGGGGTATAAACACAACTAAAAACAAAGACCTCTGAATCAGGAAGATAATCAGGCTCCACAACCAACACTTCACAATGGTTGACTATAGTTGACCATGATGATGACTATGGTTGACCTTAACCATTCTTGAATATGGTTTACCGTGGTTGACTATGGGTAATCGTGGTTGACCTTTACATTGACCAAGGTTGATTATTACTCATCATGGTTGAACTTGACCATGGTTGACTATGGTTGACCATGACCGAGGTTGACTATGGTTCACCATGACCATGGTTGACTGTGGTTGACCATGACCGAGGTTGACTATGGTTCACCATGACCATGGTTGAACTTAGTAGATCATGTGGAGAAGATTATAGTAAACCATGTTGATTATGTTTAACCATGGTTTACTATAGCAATGCTGCATTGGAATGTTGATGAAGCTTTGTTTGTGAGATTGCGATAACATATTTTCTTCGTCTCATTGTAACATTGGGAAATGTTGGGTGATGTTTGTCTCATTGGTTCTTTTACATTAGATGTTGGGCTATGTTTGAAACACTGTGACATTGGGGTATTTTCATCATGTTGCGACGTTGGGATATGTTCATCACAACGTGACGTTGGATTTTGGATGTCATAATGAAATGAAGGGTTTTGTATGCCACATTGTGATGTTGGGGAATGTTTGTCACATTCCAACATTTGGATATGCTCGCCACATTCTGACGTTCGAAACATGATAGTCACATTGCGACATTGGCCAATGTTATATGCACATTCTAACATTGGGATATGTTCATCAAATTCCAACATTAGAAAATGTTTGCCACATTTCAACATTCGAATATTATAGTCACACTACGACGTTGGCCAATGTTCAACACATTTTGACATTAGGAAATGTTCATCAAATTCCAATGTTGGAAACTGTTCATGACACAACAAATTTATGTTTGTCACATTGCGACGTTGGGATATGATAATGCGAGTGCGACATTGGGTTATGTTCATCACATATCGATGTTGAGAAATTTTCGACAAATCGCAACGTATGGAAATGTTTGTCACAATCTAACAAAGGGAAATGTTCATGACATAGTAAGCTTTGGCCATGGGCATCACATTTCAATGTTCATGTAGGGAAATGTTGGGTTCGGTCACATTGCAACATTACACCCCATAGCTCGTTCATTTATGGTTTTCTCAAATAGATAAAGTCCTTATGAGTTATGTTAAAGTGAGATGTTCGAGAATGGTGATGTTTCATTTTGATATTCAACTAGGTTGGCTTATAAGGAAATGGTTTGTTCCTAAATAGTTATGTCGCATTATGGCATACATGAAAGGTTGGGTTATGTTGCAAGGCTTATATCAACATAAACATGGCTAACATGGGTAGACTATGGTAGCCCATGGGTCCCAATGTCACTATGGTGGAGCAAGGTTGGTTGGCTAGGTCCAATATGGTTAATGTTTCATTTTGATATTCAACTAGGTTGGCTTATAAGGAAACGATATGTCCCTCGATACTTATGTCACATTGCGAAATACATGAAGTGTTGGGTTATGTTGTAAGGATTATATTAGCATAATCATGGCTAACATGGGTAGACTGTGGTTGCCCATGATTGATTACGGTAGCCCATGGGAACTGATGTCACTATGGTGGAGCAATATTGAGTATGGTTATGTTACATTGAGACATTTATGTTATTGAGTTATTCAAATTTCTACGTTCTCGGTTATGTGACAATGCAACATTCCATAAGGGGTCGCTTCATTTGGGACATTCCAATTGGTTATGTCATATTGTGAAGTGCATATTTTTTTACTAATGTCAAATTGTACGTTTGTCGGTGGTTTTTGTCAAATTGCGATGTTCATAAAGGATTATATAACTTTATGTTTTTCCTTAAGAGTTATATTGTGGAATGAAGAAGTTTGTAGTATGGTCAAGATAAATTTTATAAAACATTGTCATGTTTTAAGAGAAATAAAATAGAATGAGTTAAAAAAATGCCACATTGCAACAATTATAAGCAAACATGTTGTTGAATTGAATGTTAATGTTATTGCATAATGAAAGAATTTAATAGTAATATTTCAAGAGGTTCACTATAAAACAATGTGATATAGTGGTTATTTAAAAGTAAAAAATATATTGTCAATAACTTAATATTATTTAAGAGATGTGAAGAGAAATATATGTTATGTTTGAAGTTGGTCTTGTAGTTTACTTTGAACAATATGTCACATGGACACATTTAGAGAGCAGTAATTTTATGAGGTTGACATCAATATTTGTGACATCCAAGAAGAGGACATTAAATTAAAGAGTGAAAATCTGAGAGATAATGATTCACTTTCATAAATTAACAAGTAAACATTAATATTAAGCCATATTATGACATTTTAAATGTAATAAGATGAATAATTTGAATGGAATGATCCATATCAACCTTTATTTTGTTACCTTTCTATTTAAGAATAAACTGTTCATAAAAAATTAATACAGTTTAAGAATAAACTATTCATCAAACCAATATAACATTAATTTTATTCAAACTTTATAATTAATGATGTTTATTTATACTTTGAATATTTAAATGCAATGATGTTTATTGATGCTATCAAGATTTAAATTCACTATTTCCTAGACCATTTCATTTATCCTTTCATCAATATCAATTAACATTATATTTAACATTATTAACTTTAATGTAACATCGTTAATGTAACATTATTGTAATATTAATGTATCATTAATGTAACATTATTAACTAATAATTTACTTGCCACATTTATATATTTCACTCAAACGTGACTATATATGCAATGATGTTTATTGCTACCATGAAGTTTTACATTCACTGTTTAATGCCGCCACATAATCAAAATTGCTCCTTTGATCCCATTCTCTTCTTTGTAGAACCTCTTGCTTATGTCGATTATGGAATTATGTTGGTGGAATCATACATATCTGGATATCCCAACGATATATGGTTCCCTAACACCCGCGATCTCGAATGAGCTTATTTTTTCTAAGTGTTGGATAAACTTCTTTAATCCAGAGCTAATTTAATATCTTCCTTCCTTGAAACTCTCAACACCATATGATTTCCTTTGTCCTGATCCCGGATACGCTTAACCTATTCGGATCACAATTGATATCCAACCTCTTGGAAACTTTTAACCTCGGACACTCTTTACTCCGATAGAACACGATTACACTTAACTAATCTAAATTCCAATTGACATTCGACTTCCTTGATACTTCAAACTCGGATGACCTAGCTTAGTCTAGATTCTAGATAACTTCTCTAATCCTTGGGTTGAACCTTACATAGGAAAGTCTTTTGGTTTATGTGGAAAAAGAGAAATCTTGTGTTGTTGGAGGAGATAGGAGAGTGCTTACTGACTTCAACAAATAAATAATTATATGTCATTTCATTTCACAGGTTTCATTTCAAGTGCAAGTGTCGTAAGGATATGTTAGAGCCTTCTTTGATAGAGGCACCTTGGGAAAAAGGGGGATACTTAAAAAGGGGCAGGGGGAAGTTTCCTAGACTCCCTAAAGCAAGAGTGCACCTCGAAAATCCAAAATTTTCATATCTAGAATGTTTTAGAAATAAACTTTCAATTAATCTGGATCCAAAGACTTTCAAGTTCTTGTCACAACAAACTTTACCTTCTTCTCATTTTCTACATTTTCATACTTGAAATATTTATCCATGGTGCTAATCTAGTCCATGAATTCATCCACATTCAAATTGACTTCATATATTGGCACCTCCATCTTTTATTTGGAGCTTATTCCCATGATAGCTCTGACCAACCTTACAAAAACATTTTATTCTTCAAGCTCTTCCTCTCCCTCTGGATATTCCTCTTCTCCGTCACTGCTAACATCTCCTCTGTCAACACCTCTTCTTTGGGTAGCTTCCAATCATGCTTGGAGATTTCTCATTTTTCCAATCACTTTTGGGTTAGTGATAGGTCCTCCTCTTCGACCTAGCCTTCCTCTTCCTCTGGCCTTAAATGTCTTTTCTTGACAAATATTTTTTTCTACAGGACCTTCGGGAATGTAATTTGATAATGGTGAAAGAAACAACCTTCCCATTTTGTGCATTAAATATCCATTTTCAGCTCTGCTGGAACAATTTTAGTTTTTGCTTGTTTCTGCTCTGATACAAAAATTGATGCCACCATATAATCAAAACTGCTCCTTTGTGCCCATTCTCTTCTTTGTATAACATCTTTCTCATGTTGATGACAAAACTCTATTGGTGGAATCATATGTCTCTGGATATCCCAACAATATATGGTTCCCTAACACCCACAATCCCAAGTGACTTTATTTTGTCGAGATGCCAGATAAACTTCTTGAATCTTGAACCAATTTAATATCCACCTTCCTCGGATCTCTCAACCTCGAATGATTTCCTTCGTCTGAATCTCGAATACACTTAACCTATCCGAATCACAATTGATATTTGATCTCTTGGCAACTTTTAACCCCAAATTATTTTTACTCCGCCAAAACTCGAATACACTTCACTAATAACTTCACTAATCCTTGGGTGGAACCTTACATAGGAACCTTGAAAATATGGAAACCTTTGTATCCAGATTGTTTTAGAAATAGACTCTTAAGTAACTATGGATCTGAATGGACCAATATATGGAATTTTCCTCTCATAGATTGATTCTTCTATCAATCTATTTAATGCATCCAACCTTGAATTCAATAATGTAATATCCCCAAAAATAATTGATTATTAAAGTTTGAGTGTACTTGGGAACAAATTTGTATTTTTGGCAAATTTGAATTTGGAAATTATTTTCCATTTATGGAAAATCCAAATTTGGAATTTGATTATTGTAATAAATTATTTATGATTGTTGAGCAAAGATTTGACTTGCCCAACTAACTTCTTTGATTGTGACACATGTAAAAGAAAAATTTATTTATAAATTAAATGCTGGAAGACAAATGGAACAACCAGGTTAAAAACAACTGACCATGAATCCATGAGTGGGGAACATATTTGAGTTGCATCAGGGCTGTTTTTTACAAGTGGCAAATGAGGGATTTGACCACTAGCAGCCCCTAAAAATCAGGGATTTGTAAAGCTGTGAATTTCCTAAGGAGGGAAGGAAAGACCTAGGCACAAGATGCATATAAACACAACATATGGAGGAGGCAAGACGATTCTTAGTATGTTGGAGAAAGAAAACTACTTGTTGTTATGAACAATGTTAGTGTGAGACAAGGGGGTTTCTAATTTGTAGAAGGTGACTGTAGCAAAAGAAGACCATTTCAGTTTTCCCTTATGGACTCATGGTCAGGCTAGGGGGTGAATGGAGTAATTAAACTTGGTTTTTATGTTCTACAGTTGGGTGGAACGTGGCTATTCCATTTGTGTCCCAGAATCAATTTTCAAATATGTACCTTTACTTGCATTCTGGTTAATATTTTGTTTATTTTTAATTTTTAGGAATGTGATGGGTTACATGATGTTAGTATATACATATATATGTGCTCACTTGGTAGAAATAATAGAACTATTGTAGGTTCTATAATGCATGAATAGGGTTATATATATATATATATATATATATATATAATTCATACGAAAGAAAATGATAGAAATGTTGTATGCTCTCGTTATCATTAAATTTGGTTATACGTCTATGAACAACGATGTATACATATCTATGTGTTCATGCAAAAGAAATGATAGAAATGGTTATATGTTTTCTATGGGTTATTAATATATATATATATATATATATGTGTGTGTGTGTGTGTGTGTGTGTGGCTATATAGGCATATACTTGTTCATGTATAAAGAAATTTTCTATGGACTATTGGAATCACAATTTCAAACTGTACAAGTGCAATAAAGAACAGATAGAATGTATAACATCCCACATTTATATATGTACAAGTGCCATAAAGAACATATAGAATGTATAACAATCCACATTTATATTTACATATTTCTTCATGTTTATAACCACAAAAAACAATGATTCAATAGTCTACAAATGCATGGTAAAATAGTTGTTACATTCAATAAATCTTGTTCAAAACGGTTTCAAATAACCTATATATTCAATTGAAATAGTTACAAACAACCTGTGTGTCTATTTGAACTGATTCAAATGATTACAATGACCATAGGCCAAAGACTCCATTATCGCTTGTAGACATAATCTAGGAAGAATGGCATAAGTGTGTATGCCTAGGTCGGAACTCGAATACCTTTCCGAGCGAGAGGACTTTCCCTGATTCTCTCCCTTCGATTTGTATAAACCTGCAAAGAATAAAAACGATAGATTTAGTAAACTATGCTAAGTAATTTAATGAAAAGAAAATAGTAAACAAGATGAGACAATACTTAGCTTGAGTCGGCATAGAATCAGTTCACCACTAGCGCTTGTGCGATGATCTATCCACAACCCAAAGGGGGAGGAGTGGACCCAAAATAAGCTGATGGGTACCCTTGCAAAACAAGACAGGGCCCCCATCATTAATTTATTGTAACTATAAATAATACTTTTATGGACAGAGTATAAGAAATAAGTTACATGGTGTTAAAATAAACAAACAACGCACAATTGTGAAACCCCACAGAGGGTAAAATAATGCCTTGTATACACATATGTTATAAAGTATGTAGTGTTAAAATACACACATAGAGCACAGTTGTGAAACCGCACAAAGGGTAAGCAATTCCTTTTGCATACTTGTAGTTTAACTATAAATTACACAGAGTTAGAAATACTCACACAAAGCATTGTTGCGCATCCCACAAAGGGTAAAAAAATGCTCTTGTATATGTACAGAGTGTAGGATTTTGATTTATACAATGTTGTATAAGTACAAAGAATGCAAAGAAATTTAATATGGAAAATCTCACAAACTCAGTTATGAATTCCCCATATGGATACATAACTTTTGCGTACATAGAGAATTAACTTACGAGTTATGCACACAGTGAAATCATGAAATTCTCACAGAGCCAAGTCAATTACAATTCAAAGGGATTTATACAGAGTACGAGAAGTGTCCTAGCATGTTTCTCTGTGTAATACTAATTTTTTTATGTTTTTCTATTTAAAACACATAGGGAAATTTACGAAAGGGGTTCGGGGTTGAGATCTATACATGTAATTATGCCATATAAAATATACAAGAGAAATTGACGAACAGAAGTTCGATGCTACGGTATATATGCATATCTATCCTTGCCTATGAAAACACAGAAGGTGAAATTCACCCGAGACATATTCATTTTGCAAACATCGAATGCAAATTTCAAGCAGAGGGATTAATCATTGCCCTATATCAATTGTCGTATGGCACTTAGAAGTTAACCCACAAAACATAAGATTTATTGTTGCCTTTCACACAAAATGTGAGTTAAAAAATAACCATAGAAGGATTGTTGCCACACTTCTTCACGAATCTACACAATTTAATAAATGAAAATACACAGACTAAATCTACAAATCTCATGGAGGGTTATCCTATATATACATATATATTCGCATAGAGCTAAATCACAAATTCTACACTGCGGTAATATAGAGCGTGACTCTATTAAACTATACATTTTGTTACGCGGGGTATCCATCCAAATGCACACAGAATGTTAAGTACCTAAAGACTGAATACAAAATATCACAATAGATCCAAATATATCTGAATACAATCACCACATAAGATATATGAAACAATATATAAAACCACAACTTTATTATAGAAACTCTTGAGGTAGGGAAACACCATACAATGGATCCTATTATAGAAGGGATCCTCTTCTGTTTACTAGCCTCTTCGAGGGGGAATCCTCCTATTGAGCTACAACTCCAGATAGAATAATTCTCTTCATGTCCCATTACATTGCTTGAACCCCTTTATATAGTGCTACCATCACCTAAGAACATTATAGAGGAGGAATCTTCTAGAATTAGAACCTTCTAAGAAGTCTTCTTACATTTATTATATCTAACTACCCATTTATTATATCTAACTACCATAGTGGACCTTATTTAATAATATAGTGGACCTAGTCCACCTTATATTGAATGGCCTCCACTATTATCACTATGGGCCCTCTGGGCCCCGCCACTACTCTCTAGCTACCTTATAGAATTCAAGGGACCGATTTACATTCCATGGCCAAGGGCCGAATAAAGGCATTGTCCAAGAAACAAGACTCAAACAAATCTACTTCACAACGAAATACCATTAATAAACCATAATTGAATTTTACAACCAGTACCTCTTTCGAATCTAAATCTTCTAGTTGGATGCGCAATTTGCAGAAGACATCGATGTATCCCTATACATACTGATCGGTGAGTTGTTAGAGTTGCAACCATTTAGCTAGGAGGTTCTGTCGATATCCCATGGGATAGAAGCAGTCTCTGAGTGCCTGGAAAAATATATCCCATGGCATGATGTTTGTAGGTGTTGTATCTGCGGGTTCGTTGATGTCGATGACCAAAGAACAATTCTCTAGGTGGGTATCCGATCAAATATAAATGTGTAATTTCTAGACAATTGTTAGTTTCTGAATGCTGCAGAGGATTAATTTTTATTGAAGTTCTATTGAGACGAAGCTCCAAAGGATTGCTATTTAATGCAATGAAGAAATCTGTAAGTAATCTTTCATACTGATTCATTGTTTTGACAAAGGGATGCATAACTTAATAAAAATGTCGTGGTTATAAAACAATGTTCAACACACACATCAAAATGCTATTTAGTTATAGTACGATGTTCAATGCAGCACAAAACATAAAAATAATTGTTCAGCTTTTTTATATAACATTTTTTAGAACCATCGATTTAAATCAAACAATTTTTTAGTTTTGAAATTGATGGTCTGGAATTTTAGGAGGTATCTTAATCTGCTCTGTAGCTTCTTCATCAATTTATACTGAAGTTCCATTAGATCTATGTTTTTAGAGATATGTAAATTTAAGAAATTGTAGATAATTTATGTGAAGGGAGCATATGGATTAGAATAATGTAACAAAAAAATGCAAAGTGGTTCTCTATTCCTTTGTCTAGGTCTAATTGTAATTGTGGGAAACACATGACTACACTTAATTCTTCTTTTAAAGGTTAATTGGTGGTGTGCGAATTAAACCCATATTTTCTTGAAGTGGGAAGAGTGAATAATAGTTGTAAATTGAACTTATGTGGAGTTTATACACAGCCAGTGAGAGATAGGTAACAATTAGCCTCAAAGAGCAATATTATTACCTGCTCTGCTCCTTCCTATCATGCTAGGTGGCCCTAGGGTCCAATTTCTATAGAGTATACGCTATTGTTATCAATCATTTAGTATGCATGAGCTAAGGGCATGGACATGTAGGGGGCAAAATCCATGTGTGTATCTTTGTATGTTGATAAGGTGCCGCTTTTAGACTTCTTCCAATAAAAACATCATGCTAATTATAAATATTCCCTAATTTTCTTTAGGATCTATCTTTAGGTAATCAATAACTATCCTTCTTATTTCCCTAGGATAGCATCCATGATACAAGAAAGTAATCTATCTTTTCTAATTTTGATCAAACTTATCATTTTTTCTCCCCTGGAAAACATATCGTATATTTCATTCGATTCGAAAGAAAGATACATTATGTAGATTCTTACAGCATTCATATGCTATCAACTTATTATGCTTTAACAAAAATTGCTCCCCAAGGAATATATGCTCATAAACTATTCAGAAAATAAATAAATAAATAAAATATACATTCTTCATTAACACTGTAAAAACAAAGAACTTTAATGTAGTGGATTGGTCTATATCATCTCTAAATATCTTTAGGCGATTAATATTTATCCTACTTATTGTCCTAGAATAACATTTATGCCATGAAAAAGGAAAAAACTAATCTTTGCTAATTTTGATCAACTAATCCTCTTTTTCCCCGGAAAAGAATTGTATTTTTCATTCTAGTCGAAAGAAAGATGCATTCTATATATGCTTATAGCATTATGAAAGAGTCATAATCAGATTTTCCTCTAAAAATAAAAAATAAAATCAAACCTAGGCCTGTGTGGCTGTCATATACTGTCAACAACATTATGATTTAACAAAAATTGCTCCCTAAGGGATACATGCTCATAAATTGCTCAGAAAAATTCAAAAAATAGAAAATGTACATTCTTCAGTAATACTGTAAAAACATAGAACTGTATTATCTCTAAACATCGAAAATATTGTTGTCAAGGGAATCCTCATTTGAGGATGGATAATGGGTGTTCCTGTATGAAATTATCATCCTTGATTTCTCTCCATATCCCTGTAGCATCAACCAGCTGTAGTCCTACCTTTGACAAGGGGTCTGCTTCTCTGTTAAATTCTCTGTAGACATGTTCAAAGAACAATGATTTCATCAAATATTGGACTCAAAATGAGGTTTTTCATTCTTTTCTGGACATTCATCCACTTGACTACTATCAATGAGTAACCAAATACTGGTATTTTTGAGATGCCATTGTGGGCTGCCAGTTTAGTAGTGGCCTGTATCATCTCTAAATAACTTTAGGCGATTAGTAATTATCCTTCTTATTGTCCTAGAATAACATTCATGCCACGAAAAACTAATATTTATATTTTGGATCAAACTTATCCTTTTTTTCCCTGTAAAAGAAATCGTATATTTCATTCTAGTTGAAAGAAAGATGCATTCTGTAGATGCTTACAACATTATGAAAGAGTCGTCATCAGATTTTTCTCTTCCAAAAATTAAAAATAAAATGAAACCTAGGCTTGTGTGGCTGTCATATATTGTCAACAACATTATGCTTTAACAAAAATTGCTCCCCAAGAGATATATGGTCATAAAATTTTTAGAAAATTTCAAGTAAAAAAGAAAATATACATTCTTCAGTAAGACTGTAAAAATAAAGAACTGTATCATAGTGACATGTGTGGGCTGCCACTATGAACTGTAAAAATAGAGAACTATATTGTATTTCGAGATGCCATTGTGGGATACCACTTTCAAGAGTAGTTTCATCCTTTAGGGCATGGAGTTCTTCATAGTAGTTTGATCCCTTCCCTAATCTGGCTTTAAATCTGATGCAATGAGAATCATTTAAAAAGATGACATATCCAGCTTCACTTTTTTGGGGGGTACCTTGAATAGCTCCATCAAAGTACCCCCATGCTCCAGATTTGACTACGGGAGCATGAATCGACTGTCTCTGAGAAGGGGTTGGTTATACATGTTTAAAATGTGCAAAGATTGGCTTGCTTGGAGGGCACATTGAAAAAGTGGAATATACCATTGAAAATTCTAGCATTCTTGGCTAGCCAGATGCTCCATCAAATTATCAATGGGGAGGCCTTTGAATTCTTTGAGTTCTGGTTTTTGCTACCACTTTTTAAGACACTCTTCCATTGAAGATCCTTGCCAACAATCCTTTAACCCTATCAAAATATCCATTTCAGTTCAGACGTCTCTTGAGTAGGGGCAAGATATCAATAAGTGGCCTATATTTTCTCTTCTTCCCCTTTACACAGGATACTCTGCTTGGCCCCCATCTATTCCTTTTTTAAATAACTTCCAATGCAAGTGTTTTATTCCTAATTTCCAACCACATGACTATTCTGGTCTCTAGAGGGGCTCTGATTTTTCCAAATATTCTTCCACCACTAAATTAGTCTATCTAAGGTATACATTGCTTTGTATCCTGTCTTTGGAGTTTAAATCCCTAAGATTGGGTTTTCAGTCCAGACAAGTTAATCATCAGATTCTTTAATATGAACATGACACACTTTTGGTTTATTTATGTATGCATCCCACTAGATCCTTCCATGGTCTTCTAGTCCTATCTGCTCAACCTTCTTCCAATCCTGCTACCATATAGAATAAATTTCTGGAGCAAGTGCTTGTTCCATGTTGAAAATTCCTTCTCTGTGGAGGGAATTTATCATTGCTTCTGATAGATTTCAATCAGCACCACTGCCCACCCAAGGATCTATCCCAATCCTCACCTTTGTCTTGTTACCAACCTTCCATGCTAGTCAATTCCCTATCAAAGGGAAGGCTAATGTCATCGCTTTCCATACTATGGATGCATTGTTGGTGGACTTGTAATCTATTTTTCTACTGACTTGGGTTCGATATATTTTTGAATGAGAATCTAATATTAGAGGCCATCTTTTGATATTAGTCTCCACACACTCTTGGCTGCTAGAGCTTTTCCAAAATGGAATATGTGTTTTTATTTTAGGCCCAGTCCACCCATTTTCTTTGGCTTGGTTATTGTTTGCCATTTTACCAATGGAATTCCTTCTTTCTCCTTGTTCCCAGACCATAAAATCCAGAAGCTTATTTTCATAATTTTCTCTAGAATTCCCTTTTGAATATAGGCTAGAGTATGTCAGTAAAGAGGGATAGCTTCCAACACAGATTTGACAAGCACTAATCTTTCACCTCTTGATAGCCACCTATTACACCAATGATTTATTCTCTTTTCCACCTTTGCTAACAACCATCTCCAATCATTTATACCATAATCATTTGTTTTATGAAGAACCCTAGACATTTAAAACCATCCCAGAGTTCATAAATTCTCTAAGGAAAAAGCTACGAATGCATATGATTTGATTCTCTTCCTGCCCATTAAAGCATATAGAGGATTTTTGCACATTGACTATCATAACTGTAGCTATATAGTATAGTTCTGGGATTTCTTTCAGTTTGTTAACATCTCTCCATGACCCATCATAGAATTAAACTTTATCCTTAAATCATCACGTACATCGTATATCTCCAATTAGTGATTTCCTAAAAGAATACTCTCTTATCTTGGAGAAGGAAATTCCTTTTTCTCAATTCCATGATTTATGAGTGCCCTACTTGTAGTTGCCACCAATATTCCTTTGTCTTTAGGTTTGGTTCCATCCTCACTTTTTTGCAATTCCATGCCAACCACTGGTTATGCATGGAAACGATTCTTAAAATGCCAATACATTAATATTCAATAATGTGTATTCTCTTGTTTATAGAAATGTTGGTCTTTGCTTTTCCACTTATGATATAGAGAGTGAAAAATAAATGAGAAAAAATTGGCAATGAGTTATGCTCCTAATTGTGAGAGCATTATCCCAAGGATTTATGCCAAAACATGGATAAAATGTTGACTTATCTTTTCTTTTAGGAGTTCATAGATTCTTTCTTTAGGTCAATAGTGCTTCCACTAGTCCATTACCTAGTTCTCTAAAGTCGTGATTTTCTTGGTAAGGGCTCCACTTTTATTTACATCTAGCTAGCCACATGATTAGGGTCATATGCATATTTCTGAAGTAAAGAAACGTGAAACAAATGATGAATTCTTAGATTAGGTGGGGAGGAAAGTTTAAATGTATGACGTTCCATCCTATCTAGCACTTTCTCAAAGAACCATAAAATCTTTGTTGTTATTTGGGGTTCTTTCTTAAATGAAGTGAGGTCCTCCCTGGTCTCACTTTAAGAAAAACATGGTCTTCAACTTGAAATTTTGTTAGGACTATTTACTCAGTGCAATTTGAAATAGTCAAACAAGGACTTGAATGTTACCTTACAGGAAGAGGTAAACAAGGAAGAAAATTTACTCCGGTGCATGGAGGAATATAGTGCAAGGGGTGCACGAATTCACGCTTGGTTGCAATAGATCAAAGAAGGAGATGGGACTTCTAAATTTTACTTGATTATCTAAAATAGAATAATACCTCTAAAATAATTATGGGTTTGAGGAATCTAAAAGGAATTTTGGTAGAGGATCTAGCAGAAATCAGACACATGTTTGGCTTGCACTTTCAGAGCATTTTTGCTAAGTATCCATTGGTGTTGTGGTAGCCAGACAATTGTGTCAGTAGGTTTTCCCTTCTAAAGTTTGGACTCTGGAGTAATGAAATGGATTAACTTGGACCTGAAATCATAGAAGAGGAACTGTGGGAGGCACTAGCCAAAATAAAGAATGAAATATCTCTAGGCATGGATGGTCATGTGATTTTTTCAAGAAAACGTGGAAAGCGGTTTGTCAAGACATGGTGTGTATAGAACTATAGAACCAAGGCCTTGATAAAGCTAATTCCTAAAAATGAAACTAGGTACACAATTGGGTTGTGGTGTGCCCAATCATGCTTGGAATCAAGAGGGTGGTAGATTGTATAGTTAGACTAGGGAAAACAAGATTTATATAAAGTAGGTATATTCTGGACAGTCCTGACAACATGGGAAAGAGTTGGGTGGGTAAAAGTGAATTGTCAACAGATTCTTTTGCTAAAATTGATTTTGATAATTCCTATGACAAGATGGATTGGCTTTTCATTACTAATATGCTAACAGTTTGTGTTTATTCTCAATACTTTGTTTTCAAATGATTTTACTTTTGTTTTTGTCAATGGAGTGCTTTCTGATAAGATTATGTTACATAAATCAATTAGGCAAGGTTGCTCCTTATTTTTATTTTGAGGCTGCCAGAATACAGGGGCAGATAAGAGGTATTTTGTTTCCAGGGTAAGGTGAGGTGGTTAATCACCAATTCACTGATGACTTCCTACTTTCAAGGAATTGTTGAAAAAGCTATGCATTGTTTCCAAGTTTTTAGTGTTGCATTTGTTATGACCCTCCCTAGTTGATGTAATAAAAACCTAAGGGTTCATTGGAGTTAAGCTTAGTGGATGTATAGTGTCCAACTAATGTAAAGTGTCCTAGTCATTAATAAAGGGCTACTATGCTAGTTATAAAATAAGGCCCACTATGTTAGTCATTAAATAAGATCCACTAGTGGTGGATTAGGGTTAGTGTAGCTAACCTAACTATAAATTAGGATTCATGGAATGTTTATTTGAATTTTCCCTCTTAAAGTGGTTAGGAGAATGTCACTTCTTTGGAATAGGGTGGATCAAACACTCTTATTTATGTTATTGCATCATCTTAGTGAGCTTTCATGACATACTTTGCAGCATGGAGGATGTAATAACATAAAAAGTGGTATTAGAGCACTTTTTTGGGCCTTGTGTTGCAACATTTGTTGGTACTTCATGCTATCATAGTGAAATCCAGTAGGTAAGTAGCACTATAGTTATTTTGTTTGATTCAATGTTTTTACAGTTTCATATGTTCTTTCTGTGTTTTCGTTTCTCTCCCATTACTACTTGTGATCATATGATTCTCCTGTCACTTTCATAGTTTCTATAATTTCTATTTTCTCGTGTGTTATAACCCCCAAAATAATCCCCTACTTGTGTCTTTTTTTAGCTTTAGATTCTCCTTTTTCCCATCATTGTTCTGCCTCCACTATTTCTGTGTTAGTGCAAGCTGCATTTCCGTCAAAAGAAAAAAGAAAGGGAAAACCCTTGATAATCTATCCATTTTTATTTCCACCTCACTACAGATTTTTTGTTGTTGGAGAAGTTATTGACCACACAAAAACAAGATTTTTTTTATTCACCACAAATATACTTTTAGGATACTATGTGTATGGCCAGAAGCAGTAATAGTCTTCATGTCAAGATTTTTTCAGGCCCTTTCTCTAAGCATCATTATTTTTTATTCTAAACCCATAGTTAATAACTATGAGGCATTTTTGCTCAAAACATATGATTGAATCCACAAAACAAAAGCATATGCACCATTCATCTGGCAGCTTATAAAAGCAGATTTTTTTATCTGTATTGGTAGGTTTATGGTGAGAGAAGAAGAGCTGATTGTTAGAACAAGATTTGCCTCACCTTATGCAATCTTGCAGAGAGGGCCTTACTCCATTCCCCTATGCAGACTTACTTTCCCTGATTCATGAATCCAGAGACAAAAATAAATATTTTTCCACTTGTACGCACCTTGCAAGTTATACAACATGCGTATACGCTAGCTTCTCCACTACAACCCATGTACATATGGATTTGTGCCAGAAAATAAAAAATAAATGTATGGTTTCCATGTCATGACATAAGATCTCCGATCCTTGGCCTTCCATATATTGGAAACGTTCTATCTCGGCCCTTCAATTGCATTTTGAAGGCTATAAAGAAGCCAATTCCGAGCTATGTAAAAGGAGAGAGAATTCAACTTTGAGAGCAAAGTTACTCTAGAGAAATTATTACTATATGTTGTGTGTAAAACACTGAAAATAACAATGTAATAAAGAAAAAATGATACAAATCCTTGTTTCATAAGAGGAATGTCACATAAGGATTTCAAATTTTTGTGAGAGCACAACATTCAAGCAAAGGTGAAAGAGAGAGGAGATAGGAGGTGA